>BSBM01000124.1:13725000-13967054 GCA_027924585.1 Larix kaempferi | reverse complement strand
GTATTTATAATAATAATTTCATTTCTAATTATAATTATTATTATTTTAATACTAATACTAATAATAATTATAATTATAATATAATAATTATAATTTTTTTTTTTATAATAAATATTAATAATGTTAGTTAGTATTATTACTATTACTATTATAATAATTATTTAGTAAATATTAATATACATAATCAATATTATAATATTACTAATAATAATAAAAATAAAAAATTATAGTAATAATAATAAAAATTATTATTATTATTATTATTATTATTATAATACTAATCATTACAATAATAATATTATTAATATTATTAATAATTATACTATTAACATTTGTAATAAATAATAATAATATTTTTTTAATAAATAATAATTAAAATTTAATAATTTTTTTCGGTAGGCCGACCGTAAACTAGCAAGCCATATTAATAATTAATATGGCTTATATACACTGATCGGCGTATATCAACCATGGCCACACATTTAAATACGGTTGATATACACCAATCAGCGTATATAAGCCATATTAATTATTAATATGGCTTGCTAGTAACTATAACATATAACATTTATTGTCTTTTTAATTAATTATAATAATATATATATAAGTTAAGTTTCATTTTAAGTTAAAAATAATTATATAAAAATTATGTAACATACCCCAAATTTGAGTCACTAATTTAATGGATTTAAAAAAAAAACTAACGATAATTATATTACAAATCTTACAATGTAAATTTACCTAACAACATATTAAATAAGCATTTCAATTTCAACTATAACCATTTTTCTTACTTTACAAGGTCATATCACTTATCTAAGACAAATGTGTTTTAGCTAAACAAATCCACGATTCTTAGTATGCCTAAAGGCAGTAAATCGTCAACAATTCTTTAACATCTTATATTCCTTTTAGACAAAGCTAACATCTTTATAAATGTGCGGAGGATACAAACATACAATTCAAATTCCATATAAAATAATGACACTTTTGCTTGTAAGCGAGGCCACACATAGGAGACCAAATATAAGATGAGGCACTTCAATGCTAGGTACCCTAGCAAAAGAATAACTACACATAAGGAATGCATCAAACTAGAGACATTTTATTACGTGGTTCACCCAATTTAGGGCTACATCCACCAAAAGGGTTTATATTATTGTTTATCTATTTAAAGGAAATAGATCTAAAATCAAATGTTGCATTTTCCAATCTCCAACTATCGCAAGCTTTTCTATCAATCTAGATAGAGATCACTCATCAAAAAGGGAAGTAACAATTACATTCCGAACTTCAATCTTTACAATTCGGTCGAAAAGGTATCAACTCAACTTAGTAAACTAGATTGAGATTTATACACATATAATCCTAGACTCGATCGACAATTTCAACATATATGAAAACTATAGATAAGATCGATAAACAAATAAACTAAGATCTATATAGGGTTAATTTTGGCATAATAATTTTAGTAGCAGTTTCTACATTTGTGATTAGCGATCGAGATTCATAAGGCTCAAAAAATAATGGGAGCATTACTATGAATTGATTTTTTTTTGGCAGTATATGAATATTAAAAAGATCCAAGTTCCATAAGGATTAATCTATCCGTGAACTACGAAGGTAATAGTAACATGAGCAGATTTATTTACTATTTCAACTTTTGCACCTAAGTTCAAACCAATTGAGAGATGCCGAAAAATAAAGAAATGAATCAACAAGGTTAACTATCTAGAGATCCTTGCAAGGTCAAATGTGAAGTTCTGCACTTCTGTCACCAATCCAGAAATCGATTAAAGGTTACAAGGCAAAGATCTTATCAAATTATATAAATATACAATCTTGATACGATTTTCAAGGCAGAGATAAGAAATATATCTACCTACACAAGCCACTCGACAGATATAATATATATATATATATATATAATATACCACCTATTATACTTGAGAGAGGATCAAGCTTGCAAGAGCTGTCCCTTCCACTTCTCATCATAGTCAACCATTGATAAACCGATTCCTTGAGATTGGGCTCTTCTACAGAGCCTTCCTATCCCAATCGAAACTAACCAGAAAACATATATGGGACCTCACATGAAGTTGAGGGACCCTTTTGGTGCAATCATACATTCGTGAAACGCGCGAGAATTGTGAAAATCCAAAACGCGCGAGCATTACTTAAAAACTAGGCATGGGCGGACTCCAACCATGCCTTGTCAATTGACATGTAGGCTAGTAGTCCAAAACATGTGCGTGTTATAGAAATACAAAATGCGCACATGTTTTGGTTAGTATAAAAAAAAACAGTCTGTGGACTATTTTACCCATTGTATCTTCAAAACCTGAATGCTCGAGCGTTTCGTCTTGCCAAAAAAACGCATTGGAAGCACGACGTGGGAGATTTGCAATCTCAAAAGAGGGGAATTTCATCTTGCACGGAGGATTGGAAAGGTAAGCATCCAAATCCTTGCTTCAATTCATCATTAAACATATAAATTTTGATGTTGCCCTAAACTAGAAATATTTGTAAATAAAATACCAAAACTAAAAATTATAAAATTTGTTAATTAACATATCTTAAATCCCTCCCTACTATCAATCCCTTAATGAATTTTACATCCACCCTATTAGACACAATGGCTCACTTCAATATCAGATTCATCCATGAACTATGTACCAATCACATGCCATTCATCAAGTAAACACATCAACACATTGCAGAAGAGACACAAGATATAATCTTTGTAATTTTTTAATTTTTTAATTTTGTCTCCATAATTTCCTCATCAAATAGGAAGCCGACTTGCCAATATTAAAATCAAATTTTAATTTGATTTTCATAAACACCTCATAATATATATATATATATATATATATATATATATATATATATATATATATATATATTTAGACTTCTTTTTTCCCACCTAAATGTGGTCTTCATACCCACATTATCACCATTTTCTTTTGCTTTCAGCATGCCACACTAGCTTTTAACTCATGCCCACAAGGGCCATATTTATGCCTTTGAACATGCCTACATCTAGACCTTCTTCAATTTCCCACATGGGGGTCTTTGGCATGCCTCTAGGATGCTTGCAGCTTCCATAAACATGCCTGCATATGCATCTTCAAGATGCTTGCATGTCACCTTGTCCACATGCTCGCATGTCCATCAGCTTCATTCCTGGATGCCGGCATATGCCATAAGGGATGCCCCCAATCTCCTTGCCAAGTGTCAACTTCAAGATTATTTGTTCATTTCACTTGTTATCTCCAAGTCATCCTTGTCCAGTTTATTAGGACCAACTCCAAATGACCACAGTATGGGTCATTTGGCTCATTAGGTGTGCTAATGCCCATCACCTTGTATTTTGTCTTGTCTTTCCCATCCTTAACCAATAAAAATACATATCTTTGCCATATCATCATGGTCTTTATGCCTGCATGGTCGCCACCCTTATGCCCACAAGGACCCATAATGTATGCCTGCAATGGTCATATGAAATGATATTTATCTTTGTAATGTATGCCTGACATGATATTTATGTTTGCAATGTATTCGTTCTTGCACAAAGTTTGTACATTTTTCATTTTTGAGAGATATCATTATAGCACATGTATACGTTTTTAATTATTTTATTTTTATTTTTATTTTTTGATTGCAGTGACAACCATGGATGCACACTCAAACATCCAAAGAGAAATTCAGAGGTTCAGAGAAATTCGAGCCTCAATTACTATCGTTGATGATAGACATCTTATGCTTGCATCCAATTTGGATGCAATGATAGATATCTTTAGTAGGTCTGATGGTGCACTGGAAGATATTGCCACATTCAGAGAAAGAAAGAGGCAACAATATCAAGATGGACTTAGCTACAAAGAAGTCAAGAAGTTGAAAATCTCAAAAAAAACATATATTTTCCCTCTTTAGAGATCCACGGATGGGTGAAATACTGGATGCAAACAAAAGGCACATTTCTATCAAGTGGTGTACATTTCAACCATTCATAGATAACTGGATTGACCGATGGTACATGGTGTTTTATGCACCACCACACAACAACAGAGAAATGCCCCTATATTTTTTGAGAAAGATGTATGCAGAATTTGTGCTGGGGAAGCATGTTAAACTATTTTGATATCTTGGAGTACCGGGGCGTTGGGATGGAGATGCCTCAGCAACATTCCAATGCGAGGCATATAGATCCCAATTGCTCGATAGCTCCACCTCGTAGGAAGCTACCCAGGACAGATGTGCCGCCTACACATCAGTTGGTCCCAGAGACACATGAGTCCTTCCTACTATTGGCACAGGAAATTGTTCACCATAGCACGTATCTTCAAGGTACATACCGAGTGTGGCCATCACAGACACCATCTATGGGTGGAGTAGAGCCGCCCACCCTGTTGGTGGGGTAGATCCACCACCTTCTAGTGGTGGAGGAGCATCTAGTAGTGGCCCTAGACCTTTACATCATGAGAGCAACCGAGAGTCGCACCCATGCACAGTATGCGGCCATCCTTGCTTTGGTCCTTCCCAAACAGATGATACCTTTACTGGATACTTTACATAGGTAAGTAAGTGGTTAATAATTTAGTGTCATTTGTAAATTATTTTTCTTTACTATACACATATATATAGATTGCTAATATTTTTGATGATTTGAAAACTTGTGGTTGCTACAAGAAGGGCATGGGGTTGAACACCTTTCCACCGATGATGTAGACCATAGTCTACAGGCTCATGCTCTAGCACCAGAAGGGCTTGAGGGGAAAGAGGGGCAAGAGGCTCATGCAGCAGCACCACCCGATGACAATTATGTTGTCATACTTTCAGTGACAACATCTCACGCCGAGCTAACTATTTCAACATGAAATTATTTTAATATATGAGTAAATCCAATTAACAATTTAGTGCCATTTGTAAATTATTATTCTTTACTATGTACACATATATAGATTTATAATATTTTTAATTATTTTAAAACTTGTAGTTGCTACCATAAGGGCATGAAGGGAAAGAGACTCATGTAGCAAAACCTTCTGAGTTACAAGATGTTGTCATGCCTTCAGTGACAACATCTCACACTGAGGTAACTATTTCAACATGACATTATTTTAATACATGTTAGTTTGTTATCACATGCTACTGAATTTATGCTACACAATCTAATATTTACAATTTTCTAAATTGCAAGTTGTAGATCCCCATCAGAGGGAAATGATTCCATCTAGTGATGTCCCCCCAAGTGGGGAGACAAGTGCTGCACAACCCATAGCGGATCTACAAGTGGCAAAACATTTCTTAGAGTTGATTGTTGTATACAGTAGATCGGTATGTATTTCACCATTGTCATTTTGTTAATACATGATATTTCATTGACCAATGCATTTCTAACTACGTTAGTATTGGTGATTGTAGCCACCAGCCTCTATACTTCATAGACTGTCAATAGTTGGATCTCCTCGTAGTCCCAAATGTGCAAAAGGCATAAGTGTATAATAGAGGCTCCACTCCTAGAAAGGGTGTGGATGTCCTCTATAGAAAACACATGAGAGATCCATCTACCCCTCACCTAACAAGGGTCATTGATGTTGCAGTTAGTGCCACATCTGCAATAGGCACAAGTCATACAGAGGTAAGTATTTCAACAATCACAATGCATAGTATTTAACCATGTTACTATATTGTTTATTCATGTATGTCTAAGTATTTCCCCATTTAGTGATTGTAGCCATTAGCGGCAGAATTGCCCGACCCCTCTGCTCAATCCATGGTTCTGACCGGGTCTCCTCTTGTGGTGAGATGTTCATTAATGACCAAGTTTTTTTATTCAATTTACCCAAACATGTTGATCAATGTTGAATTGCTGAATTAATTGAGATATGATATTTTATTTGTAGTGCACAACTATAGAGAGGCCTTCCATGAGCACATCGCTCACATCTATACCCCACGAGGATTTGGTGAGTGTTTGTCATAAATAGTTTGGCCATAAGTTAATTTTTTAAGTTTGTTAATGGTAGGGTACTAGTGTAATTATTTGATAAAAATAATGATTTTTTTTGCAAACTTCTGAGATGCAAAGCGATCCCAGAGAGAGGGTCGATATAGGAAAGTTGGGGAAAAACAAGCGGAAGAATGATTTTTGATGTTGCATAGTCTTGTTTATATGTATTTTGACATGTACATGTACACATTGTTGTACTTAGGGATACATGTACATTGACAGACCATTTGAGAGCCGGCTACTTTGCCATATTTTGTATTACAAACATTCAACTATCAATGCATGATACAATATATTCCATATTTTCTCTTGAGTTTCCACTTGTGCGAGTTATGATTTATCTCTTCCACAAATTGATAAATTATGCTATTGAAATTTATATAATTACATTTTAAGCAATATTTATTCTCTTACATTTATTGCATTGATCAAGTAACATCTCACCATTGTGTTATGAAAACATTATCTTAATAGAAAAAACTAATAATATCTTTCAACAGTTCAATGAACTTAGTAGATGCATGCTAATTTGATATCTAAACCAAAATTGTGTTTTTTGTGAACTTCAAGGGTTCATCTTTGGATTATTCATCTTGATACAATCAACACCTACAACCATCATCCTATGTGTGTGTGCATCCTCATGTTATTGGATTACTCATCTTGTGCATCCTCATGTGTGCATCCATTTTCCACTCGTCATAATGCAAAAGTAATCATACATAAACCATGGAAAATGAAATACCTAACTAGTTTAATGATATTCCTTGATAATGTTGTTTTGATGAAGGAAAATACGATGTTCATGATCCTATGTTTGTAAAATGGGTGGATTATCCTCATATGAAAATGTATTTAAAATTGAATGTTCTTGATTGATACAAACGATGATGTAATGGTTGTTCATTGTGATTTGGAGCCGACCTTGCTTCCATTTATTCTTTATTTGTTTATTTTTAATTTCATATGCATGCCCACATTGTCACAAGTTTGGGCTTCCACACCAAATTTCAAGGGTTTAAAGAAGGGATCCATGGACCATCAAAATCAATCACGTGCACCAAGCTACAATATGCCATGTCATCATTCAAGTTCTTTAAAGGTATAATGGATTTACCATAATGAGTTAGGGCTTATCATGTTCATGGGATTCTTCAAATCTTGTGGGCTTAAACAACATCATGACCACAATATGTAGCATGTAAAGGTTGCAAGACCACAAACACCACCAAATGTTCAAGAGCCCAATTTCACCAAGACAAAGACTTCATTAAAGTCATGAGCATGTTTGAAGGCTTCTTCAAAATTTGTGCAGGCTTCATGACGTCATTAAGCCACAAATGACCACAGAATCGGTCATTTGGCCCATTAGGTGTTCCAATGGCTCCAATGCCCACAAATGTGCCTTGTCATCAATGTTGGCTTATCATGCATGCTTGTCTTTAAGTCCTCCATGCTTTCTACTTGTCAGTATGTCATCGATGCTTTGTCATCAACACATCGTCCATATTATCAAGCCATGTCACCATCGTACTAGTCAATGTCATCAAACTTGTCCATTGTCTTTTCCAACATCTTGCCATTGTACCATGTCCATTTGCCATGCCAACAACCTCTTAACCTTGGTCATGTCCTTACACTGATAGGTGTATTCTTTCAACTTTTAGGGGTGGGTCTAGGGTGGGTGATTTATTGCATTTTTAATATTCAATGGTTGGATTTTAATGATAGAAGAATATGCTTCATCTGGTGCATTGATGAAGCACTTAGATTTGTTGTGTTAACTCACGGGCAGCTTTAAATTCAAACGACACATATTGTTTAAAATAAATTATTTAGAAATGCCAAGTGCCCACTCCGCCACACTCACTCATGTACGTGTTGTATGCCTGCCACTTCCCACTGTTGGAATTAAACCGCTCACCTCCACTCCGCGCTGTACCCCCGCTCGACACCATGTTGGAATTAAACTGCTCACCTCCACTCCGCGCTATACCCCCGCTCGACACCATAACGCTCAAATGGAATGCTCAAATGGAAATAGTGTGCTATTATATTTCCTGCAGCACCGCAAAATCCACCCTAGAGGATCGTGCAGAAGAGCGAGCGTGCAGAGCCAGCGTGCATCTTAAACAACAACGATCGGACCGAGCATGCAAAAACAAGCAACAACCACCTGCAAAAACAAGCAAAAACAGGTACCGATCGGACCGAGAGACCATTGCTTTTTGTAATCACAGACCTGTGTGGTTAGAATTTCCTGCATTGCAACTAACATTATTCAGATGATCGATTTTGTTTTTATCATCTTAGTTACAAGGTTTTTTTTTGGGATAATCTAATGATGAGAAAATTGGGATAATGGGCATAAACATCCTGGAGATTAGATCCGGGCGAATGACATAGATCCTGGGTATTGCCGTCGTTGGCGTAGCCTGCATTGACCTACAGGTGATTGGATCCTGGGGTTGACATCCAGGAAACTGGATCTATGTATTTCCCGGTAGAATCTCTTCGATAGAGTAGCTGCTTACATAAAAATAACAAAACATGTTCAATAACATTGAAGAAAACGAGTTGTTAACTCTCTTCAAATCCGTATATCAATAATGCTTGCAGAAAAACAGTTAAATTTTGTAAAAAGCATATAATAATCTTTGCAGGGTTCTGATTTTTTCACAAGCGCTATAGAACAAATTTGATTTTATTCTTACCTTTGTTTGTGTTCGATTTAACAATTTTCTGATCTTCCATGATAACTTTTAATCTACTCCTCCGTCCCATTGCTCTGATTATTCTCCGTTTTTTGCTCTTTCTCTCGTAATCGCCCACTTTTTTCTTCCTTCCGAACGGCCAAATTCTTTCAAATATTTTCTCAAGCTTCCGAATCCAAGGTTCGTCAATGAAGGGAATCTGAACGATGGCACAGTCTGCTCTTGCCATGGCCAAAGGTTCAGCTGAAGCCATATCATCCCTGCTATCTATTTGCAGGCAACCTAAGATCAATTTTCCAAATAGGTTTGTTGTGAATTGATCTAACCGTTGCTTGCAACTTAAATTCAATTTTTCGAATATATTTACCAAGATGCGAATACATCCTGACGAATCCAAACCCTACCTCTGATAACTGTCAAACTTCTAATGTATACAAGGTGAAATGTGTATCCCTAATCAGCTTCGCACTCATCTTCCAATGTTCATTTTTGCCCAGACCGACACTGTATTTACCATTTTAGTGCTCTAATCACCTGGAGAGAGTTCGAAGCCCAAGACTGTTTTCCAGTGTTGAATGCTTATACTCGGATCAATCCTTGATTGAGATTATAGAGATCGATTTAAGAAATTGGCTATTCACATTACTTTTATAAGAAATTGAGAGTCGACTTAACCTTCCGATCATGTGACCGTTTCACGGTTACAGAGTTCGATATATGTCTTTTAATTCGTACTGTTTCATATATAGAATTTCTGGAAGTCGACTTATCTGTATCTTGCTATGGTATTTTAATATGATTGTATCGATAAGTTTAATATTTAAACAACATTTAAATGATAAATATAATATATGTTGTGAGAATTTCCAGAACATTTCCTGTACAAAATTCTTATTTATACTCTGACGAACCTTATCGTCGTAGAAATATACCTCATGTTTAGGTCCACAGCGGCAGAATAAGCTATTCGGATAGCAAACAGATTAGATATATTTTGGTTCATATTTTTAGAATTGTTTATGTACTAATGTATTACAAGTTTTAATTTTAAAATTGTAACATTGAGTTATTTTAATGAAAATGGAATTCTAAAGATCCATTTACAGTGTAATAATTTTAGAATTAAAGAATTTCATTTGCTCCATAAATTGACTGTTCATACTGTGTAATTACAGTTTAGTTTTCAAATGGAACCAGCAAACTGAAAAGATAAAGCTAACTCCCTATTAGTCATATTGTATATTTACAGTTTAGTTTTGAAATGGAATGTCAAACAGAATAGATAAAGATAAATCCCAAATAAATAGCTTTCTTTTGGGTGTTACATTTTAGTTTTGAAATGAAATGTTAACTAGAATAGATAAAGATAACTCCGAGATGTTCATATGGTCTATTTACAGTTTAGTTAAACAGAATAGATAAAGATAACTCCAAATAAATTAGTATTTTTTAGTTATTGCATGAGAGGAGTTATGCTATAAAGTTCCTACCCAACAAAATAATTAAAAAATTAATGTAAACACATAAAATAAAAAATTATGAAAAGTATTTAAAAAAATCGATGTTGGCTGATAAAATAAAAAATTATGAAAAGTACTTAAAAAAATGGATTTTCATTTATAAAATAAAAACTTAAAACTGAAACCATGATCTTTCAACTAGGATGGATCTATGCTAATTAGGAATAACAGAAGTAATTGGTATGTTTGATTTGAAATCTTTAGGAATAACAGAAGTAATTGGTATGTTTGATTTGAAAGCTTTAAATCCGCATTTTATATTTTCGTTGACTTTTTTGTAGAATGGTTTATGTATTGTTATAAAATAAATGGGAGAAGAATTGTTTATGTATTGTTATAAGTTTGCTGAAAATGTAATGGAGTTATTGTAATCAAAATAAAAGTTCAAAAATAATATTTTTAGCTTTTTGGAATTAATAAAAGATAGTAATAAACATGAATATTAAAAATCATTTTATATTTATAATCATGATATTATACAAATCCAAGGATAAATCTAATAAATTTAATATAATAAAAATCCAAGGATAAATCTAATAAATTTAATAATGTAATATAGAATTGCTTTAATAAAAATGAAAATTTAAAAACCTATTTACAGTTTTAGGATTTTCAAAATTGAAGAATTTCATTGTAAAAACTACAACTAGATTATCTATCTAAAAGGGGCATTTGCTACATAATTAGATAGCTCATATTTTAATTTTGAAATCAAATAGGAAGAGAATACATAGAAAGAGCTTCCAAAGGAATCATTTTTTAGGTCTTTAGGGAGGAGTATTTGGCATGATCAACTCATATTTAAATATGTTTTTAAAAGTTTAATAAAATTTCATATATTACATATTTTTTAGGAGATATATCAACAAATAATTGTTGCATTCTTGACCGATAAGGGGTCTAGCATCTATCTTCCCAAACTGGACATTTTTAATTTGCAAAATTGTATTTATGTAAATGCATGCTTTCAAACTTGAATTGGTTTCCATGAGTTTGGATTAGATGTATCATTATTTTTGCTATGTAAATATGATTCTTTTGCAAAAAAAAATAAAATTTAAATACTTTTTGGTAGATTACATACTTTGAAGACACTTACAAATATTTTTGAGTTTTCCTAATTATGTATGCTATTTCTATGACATACACGTAGATGGTGCTACTATTCAACATAGCAGATTGAAGAAGGTTCTATCCCCGCAGTCAAGATAAATTTGGTCAAACAAAGCATTTACTCTTTGAGACAATACATGTAAAGAATTGTGATTCTTGATAACTCTATTTGTATGCCTATAGAACATTCTCGGGAAAAAAAATGTAGATTAGGTTTAAGTTTCCACTAAACAACTTAACCCAATTATATATATGTTGGCAGATTCTGGATATTGATAGATTGGCCATACAGGGAGATTGGGTACATTGCTCTTCAAGAAGAGCTTTCGGAAGATTGGGTAGATTACTCTTCAAGAAGAGCTTTTATTTAAAGGTTGTGTTTATATCAAGATTTTTTGAGTAGTTTTATACATTGCCATATTGATTGCTTTTGATGTTTATAATTATGATTCTAAATAACTCTATTTCTATGCCTCTAGAACATTCTCAAAAACAAAATGTAGATTAGGTTTAAGTTTCCACTAAACAACTTAACCCAATTATATATATGTTGGAAGATTCTGGATATTGATAGATTGGCCATACAGGGAGATTGGGTACATTGCTCTTCAAGAAGAGCTTTAGGAAGATTGGGTAGATTACTCTTCAATAAGAGCTTTTATTTCAAGGTTGTGTTCATATCAAGATTTTTTGAATAGTTTTATACATTTCCATATTGATTGCTTTTGATGTTTATAATTATGATTCTAAATAACTCTATTTCTATGCCTCTAGAACATTCTCAAAAACAAAATGTAGATTAGGTTTAAGTTTCCACTAAACAATTTAATTGAATTATATATATATTGGGCAGGGACATTGGGCAGATTGGGTAGATTAGCGTTAGGTTTGCATTAGGTGATAGCATTTACCTCCTTGAAACACATATATGTAAAGAATTGTAATTACTTTAAGTTTCCACAAAACAATTTAACCCAATTCTATATATGTTGGCAGATTTGGGATATTGCCCGATTGGAGATTGGGTACATTACTCTTCAAGAAAAGATTTTATTTCAAGAAGAGCTTTGGGCATATTCGGTAGATTACTCTTCAAGAAGAGCTTTTATTTCAAGGTAATGTTCATATCAAGATTTTTTGAATAGTTTTATACATTGCCATATTGATTGCTTTTGATGTTTAGAATTATGATTCTTAATAAGTCTATTTCTATGCCTCTAGAACATTCTCAAAATGAAAATGTAGATTAGGTTTAAGTTTCCCATAAACAATTTTACTGAGTTATATATATATTGGGCAGGGACATTGGGCGGATTGGGTAGATTACTCTTCAAGAAGAGCTTTTGTTTCAAGATAATATTCATATTAGGTTATGTTTGGTTAATATTAATATTGAGATTAGGTTGATGTACAATATTAATATTAATATTAATATTTACATTTAAACAATGGTACCTTACATTAATATTAATATTAATATCGATTGGCTTTATAGTTTTATACATTGTTTAAACATTAGATTTAGACAAGTTAAGATTATCATTAATATTAATATTATCATTAATATTAATATTAATATTAAGTTATATTTGGTTAATATTAAGATTATCATTAATATTAATATTAATATTTACATTTAAATAATGGTACAATATTAATATTTACATTTAAACATTTAGATTGAACATTAATACTAAAAATTAGGTTGAACATTAATAATAAATATTTATACTAAACACTAATACCTCAAACTCAAATTAGTACTAAACATTACTACCTTAAATTATAAACATTAAAACATTAAATTAATATTAAATAATAGACAATAACACATTTAATTATAAACTTTTGCATTATAAACAAACAATATGACATAAACATTTATACATTATTAAACCTTATATTTAAACCTATTAAACCTAATATTAACTTAAGATTAATATTAAACATAAAGTTAATATTAATATTAGGTTCTATTTGGTCACTATTAATATTTACATTAGGCTTATGTACAATATCAATATTAATATTTACATTTAAACAATAGTACAATATTAATATTTACATTTAAACAATAGTGCCTTACATTAATACTAAACATTAGGTTGAACATTAATACTAAATACTAATATTGAACATTACGTTGATTAATAATACTAAACATTGGGTTGAACATTAATAATAAACATTGATATTAAATACTAATACCTGAAACTCAAATTAGTACTAAACATTAATACCTTAAACAATAATACATTTTATTAAGTAATAAACAATAATACATTTCATGATAAACTTTTACATTATAAACAATAATACATTGAACATTATAAACATTATGACATAAACATTTATACATTTTTAAACCTAATATTTAAAGATTTATACATTATTAAAACTAATAAACCTAATATTTAAACCTAATAAACCTAATATATTTAAACCTATTGTCTATTAATAGATACACATTTGTATGCATTAATATGGATTTATATATACACATTAATATTATATACAGTAACAATGCATATGGCTTAATATATACAACTTGCTAGATACACATTAATAGATAGACATTAACATTAATATTAAACATTAAACTTATATGTTAGTATTAATAAAGTTTAGGTTTAAATATTAGGTTTACATATTAAATTTCAATATTAGGTTTACATATTAAGCTTCAATATCCTAAACCATATATATGATAATTTAACATATTTTTATATTAGGTTTAAGATTAGGTTAAACATTAGGTTAACATCTATGTAACTTTTTATAAAATACATAAGTGCATTGTAAACATATATAAAGTTTAACATTAGGAAAAATACATTGAGTAATAAACATTAGGATAACCATTAAATAATACACATTACAATAATCGGTAAACATTATCAACATTAGGATAACCATTAAATAATAAACATTACGATAATCAGTAAACATTATCGACATTAGGATAACCATTAAATAATAAATATTACGATAATCATTAAATAATAAACATTTGGGTAACCATTAAATAATAAACATTAGGATAACCATTAAATAATAAACATTACAATAATCGGTGAACATTATCAACATTAGGATAACCATTAAATAATAAACATTACGATAATCGGTAAACATTATCAACATTAGGATAACCATTAAATAATAAACATTACGAAAATCCGTAAACATTATCAACATTAGGACATAAACATTCATACAAATTTCTTTTATAAATACATTTTTTCTGTATTTTTTTATATACAATTACTGCTTCGAAATATTAAATATATGGCTATTATTGACTTTTTTTGTATTTGTTGGTTTTTCCTAATCTGTAGTACAATGGATACTGCAATGGATCCTTCTACGTGGAGCTTTCTACCAGTTGAGATACTTCAAATGATATTTTTATGGCTTCCACTGTCTACATTATTTCGCTTCAAATCAATATCTAAGATGTGGAATGAAAATATATGCAACAATCTTGTTGGGAGATGGCACATGAAACATAGGGAAGAGATTGGTTTCTTCATTGAGGAATGCAATCTATATCGAGCTGAATCTATGTGTCCATACATTAATAACAAAGGTGTAATATCATGTCTTTGTATCCCATTCCCAAGCACATTATATACCCTTGAATGTTGATGTGGTTGCCTTCTTCTATTATCTATCCCTGATCCAAATCATGTTTGTAAACAATATTTTGTATTGAACCCTTTCACCAAAGTATACACCTTTATAGGCTCTATTGAAATTGGCGATTGGGGATTCTTCACCATCTTCAGAAACATTGGTGAAGCAAAATATGATTGGATACACATAAAACATGCTTTTGAGAGACAGGGGTCAAAATATAGTATGTGCAGCAGTATTAACAAAACCTGGAAAGATATAGACTTATGTAATGCAAAGCCCATACCTCCTAGGGATGGCATCTTTTATAAGGGAAAAATATATTGGTTTCATGTTGAGATGTTTATATCTGATGGAAGCCCAAGAATAAAAAACAAGCTATATTCCCTTGATATAGAGAAAAATAAGTGGGTTATCCATTTTGTCCATCGTGAATTTGGTAAGGGATCTATGTGTCTTGCACTTCATCAAAATCGATTATTGTTGATTGTACATCATCGTTTCACTCTTGTGTGGTCTGGTGATATAATGCCCGATTTTGAACATGGTGTGCGGCGTCCTACACGGTCGAATGAATATTGGGAGATGGCTGTGGAATGAGCTAGACACTCCTCAAAGACCTCACTACAGATATAAATAAGAAGTGCAATGGATATCTTCCATTCCGTACAATTGGGAACATTGTACTTATGTGCAACTTTGCCCAGATACCTTTGTTGTATTATGATTTGACAAGTCAAATGACAACACTTGTTGGAGTTGATGACTTGACAATGTCTGAAAAAAAATCATATTTCCATGCCCAAAGACCATACCTGTAGTGACTTCATTCTTGATGGGAATTTTTTCTCGCTGATCCCAGTCATTGACTCTGCATATGACATTCCCCTTCGCGGTTGATCTAAGTTTGATTTATGTGACTGTTCTTTACTTATTCAATACTTATTAATGGGAGCATATTTTTGTCTGTAAGTAAATATATGGTTGCAGAGTTTTTATTAATTTAATTTTTTGTAAATGATAAGATCCGTTGACATTATAACATTTAATATGTATTACAAATTTTCATATTTAAATTGCAATATATTTACATGAACATATTGACATTACAACATTTAATATATTTATTGTTTCCATTGATGATTTCTGTTTTTTTTTTGGTAGGCAGTTCCGTTCTTCGATATGGATCCATTTATATGGTCTAAGCTTCCCTCTGAAATAATAGAGATGGTATTGCAATAGATTCCTTTCTCCATCTTGGTTCGGTTTAGACTTGTTTCTAAGCATTGGGATTTTCTTCTCCGGAACCCTTCTTTTCTATCGGCATGCAATCGGTTCTCAGAGAATAAATTTGGATTTATGGTTCCTGTATTCAACTATGGAGAAAATCCGTTCAATGTTGCCTACCTAAGTGTAAAAGGTTGCATATATCGTATTATTCTTCCATTTATAAGATCAAGATACGAAATTGAGTGCATAGTTGGATCCATGATTTTGTTTTCTTCACCGTCTCGATGCTCATTTTCAAAAACATATTTTGTTGTCAATCCATTTACAAGGGAATTTATGAAACTAGGATCTATATGGGTTGGCGATGGAGGTTTCTTCACCTTGGTGGAAAAAATAGGTTCTCAAAAATATGAATGGATTGTTCTAAAACATATTTCTCACAGAGTTCCATCTAAGTTTTACATATGTAGCAGCCTTGACACTTGCTGGAGGAGGACCAATATTCCTTACGGTGGCGTTACACCGCCTAAGCATGCAGTGCTCTACGAAAATAAATTCTATTAGTTGTATATAGACACTGAATATGAAGAGTACCCTAAATATGGATACACTATCTATTGGTTGGATGTATTTCAAAATGATTGGGGTTTTTCATTTGTTCCGATCACTGACATACAATGTATGTCACTTGCAACATACAACAATCAACTTATCTGCATTCTCTTTAATGGTTCAACATCAGTTTGGACTATTCAAGAAGTAGAAAATTTTCAATTCGGTCAACCATGTTCTCAATGGACAGAGGACAATTTTGAGGACGATTGGGGATTCAGATGGAATTTGTTGTGTCACATTTATATGGATATAAATAGCAAATGCTTTGGCTATCTTCCATTACAAACAGTGAATGGGGTAGTTCTTTTTGGAAAGAATGCTCAACTTCCCTTCCTATTATATCATCTGACAAGTTACCTCTGTATCCCAATAAGTATTTATAATGTATCAATGCTGGAGATTTTTGTCTCTCCCTTCCCCTTGCTTGACAACTTCAATGATTTCATTGAAAATGGAAGTATTTTTCCACTTGTTTCGAACACATATTCTATTGAGCAAATTCCACCATTGAGTGAAGATATCATAACTTAGGATGGTACACCACATTCAAGTGGTCAACTATTTTTTACATGTAATAACCATTTATACACATTTTGTTTTATGGAATAAAATATATTCTCCATTCACTGTGTGCTTGCCAATATGTTTGTTCTATTCTCCCAATTTTCTGATCTGCATCTATATTTTCAAAACACATTTTTAAATGTGTTTCCGATGCCTTTTCATCTATGCTTTTCTTTAACATGTGTCTAATTGGATTTCTACAAATTAGTATGAAATACATTCATACAGTTTTATTTTATGGTCATCTTCACATTATCGTATAATATTTGTTCCTCTCTTCATATGTAGAAATGTCATCTGAAGGGACAAGTAAACGTAATAGGAAACGCACTCTGTCTCCAGCGTCACATGAAAGAGAAAATGAACGTCAGCGTTTACGGTATCATCAAAATAAAGACGCAATAAATGAACGACGAAGGGCTCAATATTTTAGAAGTAGGGATGGTGGTACAATTGAAAATGAATTTCCCAATAGCCGTAAGTATCAGAGTTTAGCTCATATCATGCAAATAACATTTCCTATTCCTATTCTTCCATAGTCTCCTAACAACAATATTTTTCTCCGTGAAACATCTCGTGTTTTGGAAGATGATCGTTCACATAATGTAGATACAAACCATATTTCTCACTCTTCCATCGGTGCAAATGATGCATGTGAGCATGTACATGTGTTGCAAAACATGCACATTGAACATATTGATGTTCCTCAGCATATACCTCCATCTCCAATTGTGGGTGATAGCAATATGCTTGGAGATACGAATGGTATTTTTCAAGCTTGAGATGAACATGTTGTTCTCCAACAAACTGAATCAGCTATCCCTCATACTGTTTCGCTTGGAACGACAAAGGTATTAAACACAACATCCATATTGAATATTATTGAAATAGTTGATAATTGTTAACAATTTGCTAGAAAATTGTGCCTTTCCTTATTTATCATTGCAAGTAGGGAACTATTCGATGTAATTCAGCTAATGACGAAGTGCAATCTCATAGAACAATGAATGTTCGAAGTGAGCCAAGACCATCTTATTACCGTCCTCCACTGCAACCTCGAGGTGAACATGTTGTGCTCCAACGAACTACATCGGTTATCCCTCATACTATTTCCCTCGGAATGACAAAGGCATTAAACACAACATCCATATTCAATATTATTGAAATACTTGATCATTCTTAATGATTTGCTAAAATTTCTTACCTTTTCTAATTTATCCTTGCAAGCAAGGAACTGTTGAATGTAATTCAGTTAATGACGGAGTGCAATGTCATTGAGCAATGAATGTTCCAAGTGAACCAGGACCATCATATTACTGTCCTCCACTTCAACCTGGACCCTCGAATTGGCAAGAAAATGTAAATTTTATATCAACAATATTTCATTTTTTTTTACGTTTCTACTTATTATTATGTACACTTTTAATTTTTCCATTCATGACTCTTATTGTATTGCATTTCCAGGAGACCATACAATGCAATCAACTTCGAGAAATTCCGTCCACAAGTTTTAGAAAAAGAAATTTTCGTGCTTCTGCAACCATTCCTCCTCCGCATGCCACTCTGCCTAGATTTCGTACGCATGGAGAAAATGAACATGTTCTCCATCGTTTTGATAGAAACATGATCGCAACTCATACAAAATTTTGACAAAGGATTGATGTCTTGTCTACTATGACAATGTGCTATGTTTGTCGTGAATCTTATCCCGGAATACAAGTTAGCAGACAATCTGATGGTCCTATTTGTAAAAGGTGTAAGGGTGAACGAGGTTCCTATCGTTTCTCTCATTGGAATAACATGGATCTGAGTGAACAACCTCATGTTCTAGGAGTACTTACCCAAGTAGAAGAAATGTTAATAGCACGAGTTAATCCAATATTGCAAGTGACACATGCTCATGGTGGGAAATATAAATATAGTGGCCACACTATTAGCTTTCCACAAGATATTTCAACTATTGCAAAAAGGCTTCCACGATGTGTTGAATACATTGACATCATAATTGTGAGGAGACATAATGCAAAAGGTAACTATTATGACTGTTATGTGAAAAAATCACGTGTGATGGATGCATTGTAGTAAAAAATTGCAATGGACAAATACTATAGGGATGTTGAAATCGACATGGAATCAGTTGCTTCTCTTCCTGAAAAACCAACTGATGTGTCCGACAGGCTTCGATTTGTTGATAGTGAAATTGAAGAAATTGCCAATAATGATGAGGACATTCAAGGGTTTGACACTGTTCATTTACACTCTCATCCTTCTTCATTTGCTGTTCGACAACCAAATGCACGAACAGAAGTTGAGGAAATAAGAGCATTTATTGAAAATGATAATTCAGGACCTCCGCAGCCATTAGACTGGCCAGATATTGGTTTGTCTCCAGTTAATGAATACAACACAGAGGGTTTATTTGACATGGCATTCCCTACTTTGTACCCAAATGGTGATGCTAATTGGTTGCATCCACGGGTTTGCAACATTCGCCTCCATGAATATGCAGTGCATCTACTCAGATACTTTGATCAAAGATTTGGAAGCCATCCACGCTTCCGTTATTTATTTCTAAACATGATTATGCGTCATCATATCCAAGCAACTGCTGCAGTATTTGTACATAAGAATATAGATGACAATGCACCTATAACAATTCATGACTTGCATCAAAAACTAAATGATTTGCCAAACAATAAGTTGGCTGAGCATCTCATGCATTTTGGTTCTACCCTCAGAGGTACAAGGTCGTATTGGACAAAGTGTCGTTCTGAACTCACTGATATGATCACTCGGTTGGGTTGTCCAACATTGTTCTTTACTTTGAGTGCGGCTGACACAAAGTGGCCTGACTTACATAATTTGATGCCAAGAAACACACACTCGGCTTCCTTAAATGAACACCATAGAAGAATTCAAAATGTTATCCAATACCCCCATATTGTGGCAATGTTTATGCACCAAAGGTTTACTATCTTTCGCGAAGAAGTCATCCAAAAACATATTGGAGCAAAAGATTTCTGATACAGGTCTGTTTTGTTACTTTTATCTTATATAGATCGACTTGAAATTAAATGCACCATTTCAAATATATTTACTTTATATTTTCTTTGTTTAGGTATGAATGGAAACATAGAGGCTCGGCCCATGTGCATGGTTTCCTATGGCTAGAAGGGGCACCTAACATGGATTTGTTAGATTGGTCGAACCCGTCTGCTGTGGATGATGCAAAGAATTTCTTCGATAGATATGTAATTGCATGGAATCCACGTGATGCTCACCAAAGGAACATATTCGTTCCTCGAAGCATAAATGATGATCCTTGCATGTTGAAGACGAGACAAATTCTCTCTTCCAATCATTCAGATGATTACGAACACTTATTGAATCGTGTCCAACGACATACAAAGTGCAGTTTAGATTCTTGTTTGAGAAAAAAAGGGTCTATACTCACCTGTCGCTACAATGCCCCATGGGAGGTTCGCAATGAATCTACATTATTCATAGATGATAAAGGTCGAAAAAAATATGAGCCTGCACGTAATGATGATAGGGATAATGTTCATAATGTCGATATTCTTGCAGTGTGGCGTGCTAATGTTGATTGTCAACTTGTGCTTTGTACACATGCTGTAACGAACTATATTGGTAAATATGCTTCGAAGTCAGAAAAGAGGTCTGAAAGTTATCAAGACATGTTGACAATAATTACAGATTCATATGTCTCCGAAGATCCAGCTTTGTGTGCATACAGAAGATTCCTTGCTGAGACGATTGTTGAGCGTGACATTGGAGCTCAAGAAACATGCCATATGTTGCTAAAGCTACCTCTTGTGATTTGTAGTCGAAAGTTTTTTTCCTTACCTATTGGTAAGAAGGTATTCCATAAAATTTCTACAGATGGTCTTCAGTGTTCATCTCAGAACACATTTGTTCATATACATCAAGAACGACCAAATTTTCTTGAACATTTGTCGATGATAGAAACAACAAGATATTGCTACTTTGATGCCCAACGTAAGAATGATCGGTGGAAACCTAGGGATGTGCATGCCATTGTTCGAGTTTGGACAAGATTTTACTCCACTCCCAGTGAGGATTCAGATGAGTTTGAAACCTTCTGCTTCACTGAGTTACTTTTGTACAAGCCATTCCGCAACATCTCCATAGATATAGGTGCTTCAACTGAAATGGTCATTGAAAATTGGAGGAATTTTCAATATAGAGCATGGCATGTTAATCGGCACCCTTTTCCATCTAATCATGTTGAAGAAGAAGAAGAGGATTCCCATGGGCAAGCAGTCAATGATGATGATGAATTTGAAGAATGGCAGATTTTATCTCGAGTCGTTCCTCCAAACAATGTCGAGGCTTCTGACCTTCAAACCCTTGGCAGAAGGGACTTTGATTTGTCTTTTAATTGGGAGGAAATAACAACTTCAAATCCTATTGGAGAAGAGGTTGTGGAATTTATAAGGAATGCTCAATCAAGGGGTATTGTTGGTGACCGTTATGATAATACATTTTGATCTCCCTCTTCCCTCTCAGCAAAACAAAGACTTGCTTTTGACATAATTTTACGGCATTCAGTTGAATATGGAAATTGTGAACCTCTCCAAATGATTATTCAAGGAACTGCTGGCACTGGAAAGTCTTACCTTATTCATTGTATTTCTCATGCTCTTTCTGCTTCGACATCTACTGGAAAATGTCCATTGGTTTTGCTTGCTCCAACAGGAGTAGCTGCTTTTAATATTCATGCAAAGACAATACACTCAACTTTAAAAATCCCTATCAAAGATATGAAAGCACTGCAAGGCCAATCTCTAGCAATATTTCAAGAAGAAATGAGGGATATTCGTTACGTTTTGATTGATGAACTGAGCTTCATAGGATCAAGGTTTATCATGCAGATAGATTCTCGATTGCGAGAAGCATTTCCTGAGAATAAATCTATTCATTTTGGTGGCAGATCGATCATTCTTGTTGGTGACATTTGTCAATTTCCTCCTATCAAAGATAAGCCTTTATATGCAGGTAATACAGCGGGGAAAGTTTTGTGGAAAAGATTCAATATTGTTGTCACTTTGGATATAGTATTTCGACAGAAAGGTGATGATCCTAGACAAACATCTTTTCGGAGACTGTTAACTAACATAAGAAATGCAGAACCGCTTCTTGATGATTGGGATCTTCTTATGTCGCGGGTTGATTCCAAGTTAGATCCAACAGAAAGGAGTTTATTTGATTCATAAATTCATTTGTTTGCAACAAATAATTTGGTCACCCTACATAATAGGATCATGTTGAAATATTTAAATTCTCCAATTGCACAATGTGTTGCTGAGCATACAAGGCGCAAGGAAATTGATGTTGCTGACGATGATCAATTAGACCGTGAAGTCCTCTTATGCCCAGGTCAGCGTGTCATGTTGACATGTAACTTGTGGGTTGAAGCTGATTAGTGAATGGTGCACTAGGTTGCATTCAAAACATTTTCTATATGCCTGGCACAAAACCTCCTCTCCTTCCAATATACACTACTGTTCTTTTCGATAAGTACATTGGTGCTCCATTTGATATAAATAATCCAAAAGTTGTACCAATAACACCTGTTATTAGAGGAAATCGTAAGCAAATTCCACTGAAGATGGCATGGGCCCTTACTATTCACAAATCACAGGGTTTGACTTTAGAACGAGCCACAATTGATATTGGGAGCACAGAGAGGCAAGGCCTGACCTTCACAGCCATATCAAGAGTTAGATCAATAGATGGCTTGCACATATCACCGCCTTTGTCTTTTGAGCGTTATTTGAAGATGAAAAATGGTGCATTTGTAGCGATAATGAAGAAAGAAGAGCAGCGCTTGAACTCATTGTCATTGTGACATCCTTTAAATAAATTTTCATTCATCATTTCAAGTTACTATTCCTATTTTTATCTTTTCATATCTTTTGTAATACCTTTGTTTCCTCTATTTTTGCCTAACTGTTACTTTAATGAAATGTACATCTTATTTCATATTCAATGTTTTTTTACATATATTCATTTTGCACATTATTGATTGCAGATCCTCAATAATTATATTTACATATCTGTATTGTTGTATTTGCTTATTTGTAGGTTATGAAACTTGGATGATTCATTCATATTAAACATGTTGAATGTTTACATATCAGTATTGTTGTAGTTACTTATTTGTAGGTTATGAAACTTGGATGATTCATTCATATTAAACATGTTGAATGCTTGTTTGTAGAAATTTTTTACTTTGTTAAATATACTATAACCCAAAAAATATATTTACGTGTACAGTTATGGAAAATGCATATGTTCCAAAATTTTCCTCTACTTTAGATGAAATAAAGCAGCAGCAAAGCTTCATCATGTGATTTAAAAACAAGATCAGTAGGAAAAATGGATTTGAATGCCATCTATTTGATGATCTCCTTCTCTTCTTATCAAAGATTAAGGAAATACTTGAAAATTTCCTACATCTTTGTCAACGAGAGGCTGTTCGAAAGATTTGTAGAGAATGGTTGCAACAACAAAGGGGTCGTTCTATTAGCATTGATGTTAACTGGTGTTGCATTTGTCATAGATCAGGTTGTGATTTTGATTATCGTGAAAGATTTAGAAGATACAGGTATGTTTACATTTATTTCTTATATTATCGTTAATGATTGCTTTATCCATTTTCAGTTCATTATAAAAAGTACAATTAATGAATAATATTTTCATACTACATTGGTTTCTTCATGCAGAGTCATTGAAAATGGATCTTTGTCTAAATTTCGTTGGGCTTCTGATGAGATAAGGAAACACATGCAATTTATTCAATATTTACATAATTGTGTCGCAGACGTGATTGCATCTAGATGTCACCTTTTCAATTATACACTTCATTTCTTTTCTACGCTCAGGGCATCACTTTCCCAAATTGAACATATTTGTTGACACCATGGGGTTGATGTTAATTGGTTTTGTATATGGCATGGATGTTGGAATTAAATATGTCTCGGATTTTTTGTGTATATTAATTTTGATAGTGATGATGTAATATTTGAAATAAGGATGTTAACTTGTTTCAAATTCTGAATTTTAATTTAAAATTTTTAACTTCTCTTCTTAGACATGTTTTATAATTCCAAATAACGAATTTTTTAATAGAGTTTGTAATAGTTATGTGTTAGTTGATGTGGTATTTCCTCAGTACAGATTTGTCATACTTGAAATATGGTGATGTTAAATTCAATGTTGAATTCAATGCAATATTAAAATTTTCATTTTATCTTTAATTTAAAAATATTCAATTTCAATAACGTGGAAAAAAATAATTTTTTTTTAAATACTTTTACTAATTTATGCATGATACATTTTTTAATATATTTTAAATAAGGTCTATTATAAAATAAAATCAAAACTAAATTGGTTTTACTGCATTAATTCTTTACTTTAAAATTGTCCCAATGACACAATCAAGCAGTATTACATGACAATAATATTTAAGTTCTCCATATACATTAGCAACTATTTGATACTACTATTTCACCATTTATTATATGTACCTTAAAATTTTCAATTGCAATAATGCAGAAAATAAATATTCTATTTCTTTAAAATAATTTTACTAATTTATACATAATACATTTTTAAATATATATTTAAATAAGGCATATTATAAAATACACTGAAAAGAAAATTGGTTTGATTGTATTCATTCTTTACATTAAAATATTCCCAATGACACTATCGAACTCAAACAAAATCGGCAGTATTATGATTGGAATGTAATAATGGTATTACATGATATTACACTCAACTCATTCAATCTATTTTATTTAATATGAAAATATGAAATAATATAAAAATGTTCGATATACATTACTAAAGTGATAAATATATATAAGCCAATCATTTGTTTCATACTATAAAAGCCAATCATTTGTTTCATTATATGTACCTTAAATTTTCAATTTCAATAATGCAGGAATTAAATAATCTGTTTCTTTAAAACTATTTTACTATTTTGTACATAATATTTTTTAAATATATTTTAAATAAATTATATTATAACATACAATCAAAAGTTTGATGGTTTAGTTGTATTCATTCTTTACTTCAAAATTCTCCCAATGGCGCTATCGAGCTGAAACAAAACCTGCAATATTATGATTGGAATGTCATAATGGTATAACATGGCATTACATTAAAGTGCTCCATATACATTAATAAAGTGATAAAGCCATATGGAAAGCCTTTTATATTACTATTTGAATATACTACTTAATGAAGAAAATAAATATTCTATTTCTTTCAAATATTTTTACTATTTTATACATATTGGTTTTACTGTATTCATTCATTACTTTAAAATTGTCCCAGTGACACTATCGAGCTCAAACAAAACCTGCAATATTATGATTAGAATGTTATAATGGTACTGTGTGACATTACACTCACCTTATTCAATCTATTTTATTTAACATGTAAATATAGCATAATATTAAAGTGCTCCATATACATTACTAGAGTGATAAAGCAACATAGCAATTATTTGGTACTACTATTTCACCATACATGTATTTTAATACACCAGGCAATATTATGATTGGAATGTCATAATAGTATCACATGACATTACACTCAACTCATTCAATATATTTTATTTAACATGAAAATATGACATAATATTAAAATGTTTGATATACATTACTAAAGTGATAATTCTATACAAGCCAATTATTTGTTTGATACTACTATTTCAACATTCATGTATTTTATTGTATGCAAGTTTCTTTCTTGTACTTGGTTTTTCATTATTTGTACCTTCAATTTTCAATTTCAATAATGTAGAAATTGAATAATCTGTTTCTTTAAAATTATTTTACTATTTTATACATAATATTTTTTTTTAATATATTTTAAAGTTATTCAGTTTGAGTGTATTCATTCTTTACTTAAACATTGTCCCAATGGCATTATCGAGCTCAAACAAAACCTGCAATATTATGATTGGAATGTGATAATGGTATTGCATGACATTACATTAAAGTGTTCCATATACATTACTAAAGTGATAAAGCAATATGGCAATTATTTGATACTACTATTTGAATATACATGTCTTTTAATCAATGTTGTCATTCTTCAACTTACTTTTTCATTATAACTGTTCTTAATAATTTACATTCTTTCATCTACTTACTTTTTCATTGACTGTCCCTTAAAATTTTCAATTTGAGTAGTGCAGAAAATAAATAATCTATTTCTTTAATTTTTTTTTTACTTATTTATACATAATACATTTTTAAATGTATTTTAAATATGGTACATTATAAAACACACTAAAAAGTAAATTGGTTTGACTATATTCATTCTTTACATTAAAATTGTCCCAATGGCACTATCGAACTAAAGTACTCCATATACATTACTAGAGTAATAAAGCAATATGGCAATTATTTGATCCTACTATTTGAATATACATGTCTTTTAATCAACGTTGTCATTCTTCAACTTACTTTTTCATTGTAAGTGCCTTAACATTTTCAATTCAAGTAATGCAAAAAAAAAAATCTATCTCTTTAAAATTCTTTTACTAATTCATACATAGTACATTTTTAAATGTATTTTAAACAAAACCTGTAATATTATGAATGGAATGTCATAATGGTATTACATGGCACTACACTCTACATGCAATATTATTAATAACCTTTGTGTTTTGGAATACAATACTCTACATGCATGAGAAGACAAGTGGGATATTGTGCCTCTTCAAGCATAGAAATAGGTCACTTCGTCGATAAGACTTTATAAGTTTATTAAGGGACTTATTGAGTGTATACTACACTCTTTGCACATATATACATTATAAAAGAGAAAGGTAGGTCTTCTTAATATAAAGAAACTATCCTTTAATATATTTAAGAAAAGGTTCCCTTAGAAGAAAGGAAAGTTTTATAAACTAAAAAAAATAGAAATGGGGTTATCCGTTAGAATATTAACCCATGCATAATATTAGATTTTCCTTCGGAATAAGGTGACACATAAATTCTCAAAAGAATAGTTGAGGAGAATCCTATGTAGGTGTATGCATCAACTAAGGGCATAGCCCTTGAGTTTCATTATTAATGAAGAATATTAAAAGGAGAGGAAATCTTTTAAAAATGAAGATATATTTATATATTATATATATAATATATATATTGAATCTTGAGTGTTCCTTTTATTTAAGTTTCCTTGTAAACGAGAACTATTAAAGAGTAAAACGTTTTTTTTAAGTAAATACATATATATATATATATATTATGTATAATCGATTAAATAGTAAGTATTCAATCATGTTTAAAGGGTTACTTGTCTCTGCCTTCTGAAATGTAAGAAGATACATTTGATGCTTCCAATTACTAGCTTTTTATATTTTTATCTAAGGAAACATTATATGGACATATAATTAAATTATATGCATTCTCCATAAATTATAGAAAAAGCATAATAGCGAGATGCAAAATACATTCCCTTTTATATATATTTGCACAACAAATGAAATACGATGGAAACAAAGATGTTAAATTCTTAGTGAGGAGTATGTCGCGGTGGATGTATGCGTAGTGGCAAAGTATGTTAGTGATGACTCCCCACAACCGTGAGAAGGAGGTTTAGAGATGACACGTGAGGCTCCATTGTTTGCTTGGGGTTACAAGTGGCGGGAGATACTCTCTTTCGAGGATGGATTCCCCAAAGTGGAGAGGTGTTCTGAGTATTTTAGGTGGTCTTTTGTTTTGGCAAAGGGGGGATTTTTCTTACGGCTGCGAGAGGAAAACAAATGGTGGAGCTGTGGCTGGATAGCCTTGGGAGGAAAGATGACCTTGGCTGAAGCATTCTTGACTGAATGCATTAAATTACAGATAAGCGATTCTTTGCTTTCAGATATTAGAGGTTATACTTATCCTTTCTTTAGTCCCTGCATCTAAAATGTGTCATGGATGTTTCTTGGTTGGAATCGCATGAATTCACGGGATCCTTATGTTAAACAAATCACTGCATTTATATTGTTTAGTTTTTATGATGTTTTGCTTGAGAAAAATCGCTTAATACTACATCTATGCAAACTGGTTGATAGATTTAGTATAGATGGTTGCCATTTTTCTGCTCTGGTGAACTTGGTATAAACATTACGATTATGCTTTTACCCTTTCGATTGGATTTATTTTCATGTGTGTACATTGGTAGAGTTTTTGTATCTCTAGATATGTTGCTTCGATCAATCTCTGCTGGTGAATGCGTATTTCATTCTAGATCTTTGTTTAGATCACTTTGTGCTGATGAATGCGTATTGCATTCTAGATCTTTGTTTAGATAACTCTTTGCTATTGAATGCGTATTGCATTCTAGATCTTTGTTTAGATCACTTTGTGCTGGTGAATGCGTATTGCATTCTAGATCTTTGTTTAGATCACTCTTTGCTAGTGAATGCGTATTGCATTCTAGATCTTTGGTTTAGATCAACTTCTGTTGGATGAATCCATATTGCATTCTGATTATTATTTGTTTAGATAAATCTTTGTTGGATGAAGTGCGTATTGCTTTTTGAATTTATTGCTTCGATCAATCTCTACTGGTGAATGCATATTGCATTCTAGATGAATCCGTATTTCATTTTGGTTATTTTTGCGTATTTCTTTCTGAATATGTTGCTTCAATCAATCTCTGCTGGTGAATGTGTATTTCATTCTAGATATTTGTTTAGATCGCTTTGTGCTGGTGAATGCGTATTGCATTCTAGATCTTTGGTTTAGATCAACCTCTGTGGGATGAATCCTTATTGCATTCCGTTTATTTTTGCGTATTGATTTCTAAATATGTTGCTTCGATCAATCTCTGCTGGTGAATGCGTATTGCATTCTAGATCTTTGTTTAGATCACTCTTTGCTAGTGAATGTGTATTGCATTCTAGATCTTTGGTTTAGATCAACTTCTGTTGGATGAATCCGTATTGCATTCTGATTATTATTTGTTTAGATAAATCTTTGTTGGATGAAGTGCGTATTGCTTTTTGAATTTATTGCTTCGATCAATCTCTACTGGTGAATGCATATTGCATTCTAGATGAATCCGTATTTCATTTTGGTTATTTTTGCGTATTTCTTTCTGAATATGTTGCTTCAATCAATCTCTGCTGGTGAATGTGTATTTCATTCTAGATCTTTGTTTAGATCGCTTTGTGTTGGTGAATGCGTATTGCATTCTAGATCTTTGGTTTAGATCAACCTCTGTGGGATGAATCCTTATTGCATTCCGTTTATTTTTGCGTATTTATTTCTAAATATGTTGCTTCGATCAATCTCTGCTGGTGAATGCGTATTGCATTCTAGATCTTTGTTTAGATCACTCTTTGCTAGTGAATGTGTATTGCATTCTAGATCTTTGGTTTAGATCAACTTCTGTTGGATGAATCCGTATTGCATTCTGATTATTATTTGTTTAGATAAATCTTTGTTGGATGAAGTGCGTATTGCTTTTTGAATTTATTGCTTCAATCAATCTCTACTGGTAAATGCGTATTTCATTCTAGATCTTTGCTTAGATCACTCTCTGTTGGTGAATGTGTGTTGCATTCTAGATCTTTGGTTTAGATCAACCTCTATTGGATGAATCCATATTGCATTCTAATTATTATTGTTTAGAACAATCTCTGTTGGATGAATTGCGTAATGCATTCTGAATATTTTTTTAGATCAATCTATGCGTATTGCATTCTAAATACGATTGCTTAGATCAATCTCTGCATATTGCATTCTGAGTATTTTTTCTTAGATCAATTCCTATCGGTGAATGCATATTACATTTTAGATCGTATTGCTTAGATAAATCACTGATGGTTGAATGCGTTGGGCATTCTAGTTCGAACATTTTGGTATCTTTCAGTGGATATTGATATGTCCCTACATTCATATTCGATGGGATTGATTCCCATGATTTTATACCTTTCGTGTGTGTATTCCATTGTAGATCCATGTGTAGTTGGATTAAATTAATTAAAAACCTGTATCAGGTCGGTAGTATAGTTCTAATGATTTTTAGGATATATGTTGGAAGAACTACTCTAGGGAGATGTCCCTAGCTTTAATTCATTTCTGTTTTTGCAATTTTAATACATAAGTTGTATATTATGCAGAAGAAAAAGGAAAGTCAAAACCCTTAGCACAATTATGGAATAAAGCATGTACTAATGAGTATCTTTACTAGAGGAAAGAAATAGCTCCATCATCTTATAAAAATGAAGTATGGTCTCCGTTTACTTTTAGAGCAGGTCTATGTCAGAAGACTGCCAGAAACACCCCCTTTAAAGGGATACTTTGAGAATGTAGATCTATCTCCTCTTGACTGCGTTACTTGATGTAACATATTTTATAATAAAGAAGTGAGGACCTCTCTTTGTGGACGTAGCCCCCAATTTGGGGTGAACCACCTACATATTGTTTCATGTGTTTATGACACCTCAATTTTTTAGTTAGATGCATCTCTATTGTAGTCATATTTATATCATTGAGTAATTTGTTAGTTAAATGAATAAATATTGTAAGTTGTTAGTGGCTTGAAGAGCTGACATAAGTGTTATATAGTTTGTTTCTCATTATCTTGTTGCAAGAGTAACCTCCATAAATAACGAACAAGTTGTTAAGAAAGCCTTATTGATCGTTAAATTGTCATTATGCATTTGTATAAATAATGGTCTATGATTTACAACATAGATGATTCTCATTATCAGAGTTGGAATCAATGTATTATAATTACATGAATGTTATATAAATGTTATGATAGGGAGTTAGTTAATTTTTATGAAGGATTTCAATCTTTCTCAAATTACTAACTCGGCTAATTTGGGGAGGTTACAGTTATCACATGCTACTGAATTTATGCTACACAATCTAATATTTACAATTTTCTAAATTGCAAGTTGTAGATCCCCATCAGAGGGAAATGATTCCATCTAGTGATGTCCCCCCAAGTGGGGAGACAAGTGCTGCACAACCCATAGTGGATCTACGAGTGGCAAAACATTTCTTAGAGTTGATTGTTGTATACAGTAGATCGGTATGTATTTCACCATTGTCATTTTATTAATACATGATATTTCATTGACCAATGCATTTCTAACTACGTTAGTATTGGTGATTGTAGCCACCAGCCTCTATACTTCATAGACTGTCAACAGTTGGATCTCCTCGTAGTCCAAATGTGCAAAAGGCATAGGTGTATAATAGAGGTTGCACTCCTAGAAAGGGTGTGGATGTCCTCCATAGCAAACACATGAGAGATCCATCTACCCCTGACCTAAAAAGGGTCATTGATGTTGCAGTTAGTGCCACATCTGCAATAGGCACAAGTCATACAGAGGTAAGTACTTCAACAATCACAATGCCTAGAATTTAACCATGTTACTATATTGTTTATTCATGTATGTCTAAGTATTTCCCCATTTGGTGATTGTAGCCATTAGCGGCAGAAGTGCCCGACCCCTTTGCTCAATCCATGGTTCTGACCGGGTCTCCTCTTGTGGTGAGATGCTCATTAATGACCAAGTTTTTTTATTCAATTTACCCAAACATGTTGATCAATGTTGAATTGTTGAATTAATTGAGATATGATCTTTTATTTGTAGTGCACAACTATAGAGAGGCCTTCCATGAGCACACCGCTCACATCTATACCCCACGAGGATTTGGTGAGTGTTTGTCATAAATAGTTTGGCCATAAGCTAATTTTTTAAGTTTTTTAATGGTAGGTACTAGTGTAATTATTTGATGAAAATAATGATTTTTTTTGCAAACTTCTGAGATGCAAAGCGATCCCAGAGAGAGGGTCGATATAGGAAAGTTGGGGAAAAACAAGCGGAAGAATGATTTTTGATGTTACATAGTCTTGTTTATATGTATTTTGACATGTACCGTACACATTGTTGTACTTAGGGATACATGTACATTGACAGACCATTTGAGAGCCGGCTACTTTGCCATATTTTTTATTACAAACATTCAACTATCAATGCATGATACAATATATTCCATATTTTGTCTTGAGTTTCCACTTGTGTAAGTTATGATTTATCTCTTCCACAAATTGATAAATTATGCTATTGAAATTTATATAATTACATTTTAAGCAATATTTATTCTCTTACATTTATTGCCTTGATCAACTAACATCTCACCATTATGTTATGAAAACATTATCTTAATAGAAAAAACTAATAATATCTTTCAACAGTTCAATGAACTTAGTAGATGCATGCTAATTTGATATCTAAACCAAAATTGTGTTTTTTGTGAACTTCAAGGGTTCATCTTTGGATTATTCATCTTGATACAATCAGCACCTACAACCATCAGCCTATGTGTGTGTGCATCCTCATGTTATTGGATTACTCATCTTGTGCATCCTCATGTGTGCATCCATTTTCCACTCGTCATAATGCAAAAGTAATCATACATAAACCATGGAAAATGAAATACCTAACTAGTTTAATGATATTCCTTGATAATGTTGTTTTGATGAAGGAATATAAGATGTTCATGATCCTATGTTTGTAAAATGGGTGGATTATCCTCATATGAAAATGTATTTAAAATTGAATGTTCTTGATTGATACAATCGATGATGTAATGGTTGTTCATTGTGATTTGGAGCTGACCTTGCTTCCATTTATTCTTTATTTATTTATTTTTAATTTCATATGCATTCCCACATTGTCACAAGTTTGGGCTTCCACACCAAATTTCAAGGGTTTAAAGAAGGGATCCATGGACCATCAAAATCAATCATGTGCACCAGGCTACAATATGCCATGTCATCATTCAAGTTATTTAAAGGTAGAATGGATTTACCATAATGAGTTAGGGATTATCATGTTCATGGGATTCTTCAAATCTTGTGGGATTAAACAACATCATGACCACAATATGTAGCATGTAAAGGTTGCAAGACCACAAACACCACCAAATGTCCAAGAGCCCAATTTCACCAAGACAAAGACTTCATTAAAGTCATGAGCATGTTTGAAGGCTTCTTCAAAATTTGTGCGGGCTTCATGACCCCATTAAGCCACAAATGACCACAGAATCGGTCATTTGGCCCATTAGGTGTTCCAATGGCTCCAATGCCCGCAAATGTGCCTTGTCATCAATGTTAGCTTATCATGCTTGCTTGTCTTTAAGTCCTCCATGCTTGCTACTTGTTAGTATGTCATCGATGCTTTGTCATCAATGCATCGTCCATATTATCAAGCCATGTCACCATCATACTAATCAATGTCATCAAACTTGTCCATTGTCTTTTCCAACATCTTGCCATTGTACCATGTCCATTTGCCATGTCAACAACCTCTTAACCTTGGTCATGTCATCATACCCATGTCCAAATATAGTGGAACACTAAGGAGTTGTTAAAAGATGTGGAAAAATAAGGACATAGAAATATACCAAGGGTGCAGTGTGGTAAGTTTGATTGCCACTCTTTGAACATCTAGTTCTAGAATCAAAATAAAAAAAATTCAAAGTTGACCCCCGTGTGAAAAATTTGCACACTCCCTTACTGAGCAAAACCCTAGTTTCCAAAATGCAAGTACAAGGTGACACCTAGGCCATGGTACTGGAGGATAGGGGCACCCATAGAACTACCGAGACGTCTTTAATCGAATAGAGACGACGGTTTTTCAATCCAAGCCACGATCGTCATTCTATGGCTCATTCTGTCTCGCATCCAAAAGGCCTTTAGGTACACCTGCTCGATACCTACCAGGGGCATAGAATGATGGTCGTGCAACAAAAATGGGTTCCGGGGAGTCCTGCAAGTGTGTCTAGGAAGGCTCCATCTAGGAGCGCTAGCCATAAGTGCCCGGTGGATGATTTTTCCAAGTTTACCCCCGTGTGCAAAAATTGCACACTCCCTTACTGAGCAAAAGCCTAGTTTCCAAAATGTACCTACAAGGTGACACCTGGGCCATGGGACCGGAGGATAGGGGCACCCCTAGCACTACTCCAACATCCTGAATCCAATGGAGTCGACGGTTTGTCGATACGATCCATGGTTGTCGTTCTATGGCTCGTTTTGTCTCGCATCCAAAAGGCCTTCAGGGACACTTGCTGGATACCTACCGGGGGCATAGAATGATGGTCGTGCAACAAAACTGGGTTTCATGGAGTCCTGCAAGTGTGTTTAGGAAGGCTCTAGCCGAGAGCGCTAGCCATAAGTGCTCGGTGGATGACTTTGAGAAGTTAACCCCCGTGTGCAAAAATTGCACACTCCCTTACTGAGCAAACCCCTAGTTTTCAAAATGTACCTACAAGATGACACCTGGGCCATGGGAGCAGAGGATAGGGGCACCACTAGAACTATCCCAACGTCCTGAATCTAACAGATTTGACGGTTTGTTGATCCGAGACACGGTCGTCATTCTATGGCTCGTTCCATCTCGCATCCAAAAGGCCTTCAGGGGCACTTGCTGGATACCTACCAGGGGCATAGAATGATGATCATGCAACAAAATCGAGTTTCTGGGAGTCTTGCAAGTGTGTCTAGGAAGGCTCCAGCTGGGAGAGCTAGCCCTAAGTTCCCTGTGGATGATTGTGCGAATTTGACCCTCATGTGCAAAAATTGCAGACTCCCTTACTGAGCAAAACCCTAGTTTCCAAAATGTACCTACAAGGTGACACCTGGGCCATGGGAGTAGAGGATAGGGGCACCCCTAGTACTATCGTGATGTCCTGAATCCAATGGAGTCGACGGTTTGTCAATCTAAGCCACGGTCATCACTCTATGGCTTGTTCCATCTCGCATCCAAAAGGCCTTCAGGGACACCTGCTGGATACCTACTGGGGACAAGTGGTTCCAAATAGATGCATTGATGTGGATTTTGTGTTTGCCATGTTTGCCTCAAGTATGAGAAGGTATGGCCATATTAGGTTCTTTAGGAATTTAAACATAGTATGATACAATCCGTAGGTATTGAATTCAATTTAAATTTTATCCCCATTGTGCTTTCTTAATGTGAAAAGCTTCCCCCCCCATTGAGAGTATTCTCAATCAAAAATATCCTTTCCATTCCTATCCTATTTTTATTATGCGGTGTGTAGTTCATGAAACCCTAGTTGGTTTGTAATTTGTAAGTGTAGCTTAGGCATTTGGTTGAAACCCTAGTTTACGCAATGAATGCACAAAGAAGTCACTGGGCCATGAGAAGATGAGGGAGAGGGCACCCTAGAGGTAATCGCACACCAAGATACCAACGGAGTCGATGGTTCATCAATCCGAACTCCGGTTTCCGAGTTATGTCGAGTTGCAAGTTGCATGAAAGTGTCGTTCAGGGACACTTGGTGACTTTCAGTCTGGGAGCGAAAAGCAAATGGAGCAGCAAGATTGTGTGTCGTTGGCTCCTGCAAGTGTGTATGGGAAATGCTGACGTGGGAACACTACCAACACTGGCTCGGTGGAGGGTTTTGCAGAGTTGACCCACCAATGCGAGATTGCATTTAAGGAAACTAAGCAAAACCCTAGCTTACGAAATGAATGCATAATGAAGTCACTGGGCCATGAGAACACGAGGGAGAGGGACCCCTAGAGGTAATCGCATGCCAGGAGACCAATGGAGTCAACAGTTCATCAATCCGACCTCTGGTGTCCGACTTATGTCGAGTTGCAAGTCGCATAAAAATGTCATTCAGGGACACTTGGTGACTTTCGGTCGGGAGCGAAAAAAAAAATGGAGCAGCAAGATTGTGTGTCGTTGGCTCCTGCATGTGTGTATGGGAAACGCCGACGTGGGAACACTACCAACACTAGCTTGGTGGAGGGTTTTGAAGATTTGACCCACCAATGCGAGATTGCATTAAAGGAAACTGAGCCAAACCCTAGTTTACGAAATGAATGCACAATGAAGTCATTGGGCCATGAGAAGACGAGGGAGAGGCCCCCGTAGAGATGATCGCACGCCAGGATACCAACAAATTCGATGGTTCGTCGATCTGACCTCTAGTTGCCGAGTTACGTCGAGTTGTAAGTCGCATGAAAATGCCATCAAAACTAGCCCGATATAGTCACAAGGGTATTATTTCTCAAATTCATTTAAGCGGGTCGACTGGAGTATTTCAGTCTTTTTAGGACTCGAACCAGCCAATTGGTCGAGCTTGCTTGCACATCGTCGATATCTTGGTCCAAAATTTATGTGATTTTAAACAGAGGAGCATGAGTGCCTTTGAACTAGAAAGAGGTAAAATGACCTACGTTGAGGGAAATAAATGTTGTATTTTTCACACAATGTAAAGAAAAATGGCCGCGGGATTGGGCGGGATAACTCCCTCCAAACAATAGCCAACACAGGTCTACAAAACGGGGTTAACGGAGGGGAAAAAATTTTAAAACAAGTAATAGTATTCACTTTATACATAGTATAAATTATTGCTACATGGAAGCTTCTCGTAAATTGAGATCATATTGGTAGCCTCCCCTATTAATATATATGATGTTGCAAGGATTTTGTAATGTGACAAGGTTTTTCTCTACGCTTCGAACAAGGAAACCATTAACTAATTAATTCCTCTGTTAAATGCAGGGTAAGCATCCCTATAATGCCAGAGAGGAAAGAGTTCATCATTTAAAGCATCAACGTACTAGATGCTCAGTAAGGGAGTGTGTAGTTTTTGCACACGGTGGTCAACTTTGCAAAATCATCCACCAGGAACTTTTGGCTAGCGTTCCCAGCTGGAATTTTAATCATTCATGTCACGTCCAATTGAATTTTAATGAAGTCTAGGTTCCCATGCTCCCGTCAAATTAGACCCATCACTGAATGAAATGAATCTAGCTAAGGTGTTGAACTTAAATCATTCATGTCATGTCCAATTGAATTTTAATGGAGTCAGTGAAGCTATCTAATGCAATAGTTGTCGGTTAATCTACGAAACTACGGTTTTGCTGAGTAACGGAAGCCTTCCTAGACACACTTGCAGGACTCCCCGAAACCCAATTTTGTTGCATGGTCGTCATTCTATGCCCCTGGTAGGTATCCAGTAGGTGTCCCTGGAGGCATTTTGGATGCGAGATGGAACGAGCCATAGAATGACGACCATGGCTCAGATCGATAAACCGTCGACTTCGTTGGATTCAATATGTCAGGGTATTGCAAGGGGTGCCCCTATCCTCCAGTCCCATGGCCCAGGTGTTACCTTGCAGGTACATTTTGGAAACTAGGATTTTGCTCAGTAAGGGAGTGTGCAATTTTTGCACATCGGGGTCAACTTGGAAAAATCATCCATTGGGCACTTATGGCTAGCGCTCCTAGCTGGAGCCTTCCTATACACACTTGCAGGACTCTTCGGAACCCGGTTTTGTTGCACGACCGTCATTCTATGCCCCCAGTAGGTATCCAATAGGTGTCCTTGAAGGCCTTTTGGATGCGAGACAGAATGAGGCATAGAATGAAGATCATGGCTCGGATCGAAAAACCGTTGACTCCATTTGAATTAGGACGTCGGGATAGTGCTAGGGGTTCCCCTCTCCTCCGATCGCATGGCCCAGGTGTCATCTTGTAGGTCCATCTTGGAAACTAGGGTTTTGCTCAGTAAGGGAGTGTTCAATTTTTGCACATTGGGGTCAAATTTGCAAAATCGTCGATCGGGCACTTATGGCTAGCATTCCTAGCTGGAACCTTCCTAGACACACTTGTAGGACTCCCTGGAGCCCAGTTCTGTTGCACGGTCGTCATTCTATGTCCCTGGTAGGTATCCAACAGGTGTCCCTGAAGGCCATTTGGATGCGAGATGGAACGAGCCATAGAATGACAACCGTGGCTCGGATCGAAATACCATCGTCTCCATTGGAATCAGGACGTTGTGATAGTGCTAGGGTTTCCCCTCTCCTCAGGTCCCATGGCCCAGGTGTCATCTTGTAGGTCCATTTTCGAAACTATGGTTTTGCTCAATAAGGGAGTGTGCAATTTTTTCACACAGGGGTCAACTTTGAAATTTTTTTATTTTGATTCTAGAACTAGACATTCAAAGAGTGGAAATCAATCCTACCACACTGCACCCTTGGTATATTTATATGTCCTTAGTGTGCCACATCATTTAACAACTCCTTAGTGTTCCACTATATTTGGACATGGGTATGATGACATGACCAAGGGGATAGTGATAATGAGCATGAAGATCATGATGGTGATAGTGAGCATGAAAATGGGCATGAGGATGCAGATATTATGGTTTACTTAGATGGCAGAAATAAACAAAGAAAACAAATCCATGATGAAACATCTACAATTTATCAATGTATGAAGCTATCAATGTATAGCTGCAATAGTCAAAATATTAATGTCAATACTCAATGAGACTACGAAACAAAATCATAGCATACATGTACACCACATATCTATAACAAAGTACTTGATAAAACATGCAAACCACATACCATATTACCTACCTATGGTCATTTGACTAGACCATCAGGATCACCTCGAATACCAATGGTTTCCTTTAACCTCTCGTGCTCAGAATAACGAAACAAGTATCGTTCCTTTGATGAGTTCTTCCTTGGCATTGTTTGCAGCTAGAGGTTTTTTCCAATAACTAAGTTTGTATAATGGTATACAATCTCACTTGGTCTATAATATTCATATTGATACCATTTTCTATTTGTTGAGTGGGAAACCTGGTTCAAATATTCTCCCTTTATAACCATCGATCCGATCGAAAAATCAACTCCCCCAGAGTCCCGCAATGGGACATTTAGGGTTTGCTTCCCCTCTAAGCAACGTGCCAGCCAATAGTCAGTGCGCCATGCATTTCGTCTAGGGGAAACCACTGCTTATATGTGTCCTATAGAAAATATAGTTCCAACGTTTTAGTCAACTAATTAGACACAACTAGTTGTCAAAAATATCAAAAATATTCACAGCTAATTAGACACAACTAGTTGTCAAAAACAGAAAAATATTAATCGAACTTGATTGTACAAGATCTGATATGTGGTCATAGTCTGGTGAAATACTTGATTGGTCCTCCTCCAACTGGGATAATTCTGTAGCTATCCGTCGACCAATGGGTAGTGATACACGGTCCCAACTATCAACCCAATCCATAGATTCGCATTTGTCCCATTCATCACTACTACATGGAGAACAAAAACATGACAGTTTCCTTGTCCACATTTCAGGTATAGCATTGTCCGACTTTCTAAGTGAATGAAATGCACGAGTTCCTTAGATGGTCTTGCACTCATATAACTGTGAATGATCTACATCCACCACCTCCCAAAAATATCTAACCACATGTGCTTTCTTGGTTGAGTGATCTTCCTGCCTTCTTGATCCCTCCCCCATGACTAAAGCACACCATTGAACGATGGTTTTTGCATTTCGGATGATAGTTCCATCTATGAACTTCATTTATTGCTTGCATAATGCAGTCTTTATGCATGCACCTGCTCCATCATGTTCTCCTTTTCCATGTACAGTCTCAAAATAGTTCCAAATATGTGGCACCTTGTGCCTTTTGTGGATCATACACAACCATTGGAAGACATGGGCATTTTTTAATTGCCCTGCACAACCGTCAGACCAAATGCAATGTTGTTCCATTTGTATACTGTTATCCTTCAAGTGATTGTAGAACATTTGAAAGTTGTGTTGTAAAAAATCCAAGTCCTGACACGTGTCATCACTTATGTAGAAGTGATACTCCTTCAATATAACCCTATTGTATTCAGTACTATCTGCCCCATGTCTATAGGTGATATGGACCATTAGGCTGACCTGGTCCGAGTGATAGTATTGACTCTAAATCTCATTTTGCGGTTGAATAGTGTAGTTTTCAACAAAATCGACCACTGACAGGATAGTCCCGATAGGAAATGCATCCCTGTACATTCTAAATTGTTCATCTTGCCAACAAGCCACATGCACATGCTTTACATATTGTTGTGTATTTTCAAAGAATTCCTCCATGAAGTAGCAAACCAGTACCTGGTATATCAACAGTAAAGACATTATATCAATAGATTGTTACATATGAAATTACAATCTAAAGAAAAAATAGTATCCAATAGCTCATTACCAACCTAAGAAGTGACCAATTGCATTTTTTTTCTTTCGTTCCCTCCATCAATATCATACATGACATATTTGAATGACTACAAGTTCACCTCCTGCCTCCCAAGTTCATGCTCATCGGTCACATGTATGCATTTTTCCAATAATGTGAATCAATCACACCCTGGCATGTCCCATCTATGCAAGTTTTTTGATAAAATGTGCGATCATTTGGCCTGCTACACAAAATTCTATGAATAAAGTCTCTAGGTGGAATCAGTGGTAATGCAGTTGAACATTCATGCATAAGAGTGTTATGCAATACACGAAAAATATATGTATATGTGTCATAATAGTAACCATACTCAATGTGGTATCGAAAACAACATCTGTTACAAATTGTGTTTATTTTAACATACCATGGTTTGCATTTTTCAAAGGATCTTTGGCCCAAGTCAAGTTCGTCATGTTCATTCCTAAATCTCTCATATAATCATGTTTGTGTCATATCAAGAAAAATTTTAATGTATGGCTCATGATCCTTTGAACCCCTTCTCAATTTTAATACATCTTTTTGGTTGGAACAGGGTCTAGTGTTGTCATGCCAAAATGCTTGCACTAATCCCTTTACCACATCAATGAGCTTCATATCATAGCGTGGCAACCTGCCAATGATGGCCCAAACATCTGTTTGACCGGTTTCAATTTGTTCTCTTCTAACACAATACCTATGAAGTGTCTTCACATTCAAATTAATAATTTTGGATGTAGGTTTAAGAAAACGAAGTGCACTAGTGTTTTTTCTTACGACTGATTGAGACAACACATGACGAGCCGCATTGTGATCCTTTGAGCGAGATTTCTTTCCAATTGTACTAAATGCATCTACTAAGCTTTTAACAATATGAGAAATCCGTTCTAACTTTTTGGTCATCTTTATCTTTAATGTTCTTCTAACAACAAGCATAGACCTAGATTTTAACAATGATAAAAATAATTTGCACTTGTCATCATCACATTTAGAATAAAAACAAATTTCAAGTATTTGTCGAGTTTGATAAGAAATAGCACGTTTACACAACGTACCTTCAAGTGAACTAATGAGAGTTTCATCAACCTGTATACGTTTCAGAGTTCTTCGGCATGCAGTTGCTAATGGAGGTAAGGGTGTTGGAACAGGAGCATGTACAACATCTCAATGACGCTTTGGCATTTCAATAGGAGCCTCTTGTCTTTCATTCTCTTGGATGGTCTCCATAACATTTGCTTCTTCCGTTGTAAATCGTCCACTCAATGCCTCTCTAACTTCATCGCTTGTATAACCACTACCCAACAAGTCATTCACTACCGAATTCTAAGGTTGATTTGATGTTGGAATTGAATGGTTGGGTGCTTGTTCATCAAACGTTGTTGAAATTGAGGGCCTCTCTAGTGAAATTCTTCGTGTTTCTTGAGATGGATGGGTACGAATGACCGTGGCATCATCTACGGTTGGAATTGGATGAGTTTCCATGGAATTCCTTCGATTCCACATGTCCAATCTTTTCTTTTCTCTAACTTCTTCCATGGTTTCTTGAGGCTTCTCTTTCCTTGCCGATTTCCTTTTTTGATTGCGTGGATTCCCCATGACCACAATGAACAATACTAAGAAAATAGATTCTAGTAGATCTCTAGAACATATTTATCCATATTTACTTCCATCCCTATGACATTGTAGTAGATCTATAGAACTATATCAATTTGAGGTAGTTCATTTATGGAGTCATGACCAAAAAGAAAGATAGCATTCACAAAGTGTATATGTGAAATGGAAAACATACAAACTTGTCTAAGACATGGAGAAAACATACAATGTTTGATCACCAATAGGAAAGTAAAGGGGGGAAATATATTGTAACCTTTTCTAAGACCTCGAGATGCCCATTGATCAAGACTAAAATAGTTGTTGATATAATACACCCTAGTCTCAAATTGTTTGTGTGTGGGTTCATTCTAGTTTGTAATAACAACCTAATGTACAATCAACTAACCTTATCATTATCTTTTTATGAGAATCAATTTAATGATTTAACTATTGGATCCCTCAAAGATTTGATTGAATGAAGCCCTTATTTGTGTATTAAAGAGAAATCCAAACTATTCAACTAAAACACACTTAGATAAAATACCTTTTAACTTGCTTGCTATTACTTTTCAAATGATCTCATAGATAAGATTATAGAGTGAAATGGGCCTAAAGTCCTCAAAATAGGATGACTTATTTTTCATTGGGATTAAAGCAATGAAAATAGTATTTAGGGTTCTCAATATTTTCTAAATACTTTAGTTTAGTTTAGTTTAAAAATTTGAGTATCGGGTCTTCGAACATATCATAAAAAAAACAATACAATTCTGTAGTCTAATAATAAGAGTTGGGACTCCTTGTCCTTGGAAAATAATTTAAAATGACTTTAATTTTTTTTTTGAAATTTTAACATCCAACTTTGCATTCATATCCTCACTTATCAATCTAAAAAAATGGATGATAATATCTCTGAATAAATCTTAGAAGTATTGTTTTTTTTATCACTTGTTAAGATGTAAATTTTATACCTGGCAAATCCATTTGCCATATTATGTTAATGGTAATGATTCATATTAGATAAATAATTAATGAAAATAAATATATAAATATAATAAAAATAATATATAACTTAGTTGAAAGAGAGAAAATTTTAAATATGAGAATAATAAAAGTGGAAATTAATTAAAGATGAAAATTATACATCACAATTTTCATAAAAATAGTGAAAATTTTTCTTAATCTTGATGTTAAGAAATTCTTAGAGCTTCCTTTTTTGAAAGAAAATTAACAATAAATAACGTTGGGTTGTTCATTGAAAACACAAAATCTTAAATTATTTTGATTAAAAAAATTGTTGCCAAATTACTTATACTCAACACAATGTTGAGTAACCATAATTCCATCTTTTTATCATCACTATAAGTAAAAATCCCTATTATCTTTCTCGTATAATTCTTCACATGGTTTAAATATTTTTCAAACCATCTCACCGTACTGGCAAAGAATTTAGAATTTATGAGCACGTATTTTTGTCGTTTAATTTTTTAAGAAATCGTTACTCATTTTTATTGGTTTCCAATTTTTATGTGTATGTTTCTATGTTTTTTATAATGTTCTATGGACTGGTTGTAGTTCTAATGTTGATAGTTATAATTGTAAATATGTAATCATGTGGTAAATATTTGAATGTGTAATTATTAATATTATAAATCTTGATCTTCTTTAATCTTTTTGATACGTAGTGGTCACCACGGATTTGCTTCAAGATGCTCTCTTTTGGTTTCAAGGGTCAGTCTCATCTTTTGATGTACAAATTTTGGTAAGATGTATTTGTCATTTTCAAAGATAAATTTAATAGTAATCTCAAAATAAATTTCGAGAAAAAACTATTTTTTTTTCTTAAATGGAATTGTTTTTTTTATTTTTTATATTAAAAAAATTTACATAGTTGATTTGTCATTTGCATTCACATGAAAATAATTTATTTAATTATTTGAAAATGGTTTATTTAAGTTAAATCTTACCTTGACACAATAAAACCACATTTCATTCAAAATAATACCAAAAATCTTGTGCCCAAAAGCACATGTTATAATGAATTTTTATGTATTCAAATTAATAGGTTTGCACCATTCCATAAATTTATTTTATCAAATTCTAATCAAAGTTTATGGATAACAAATGTACACAAATCTATTTGCATGAAGAATTTGTGGGCTTTCACTTGTAATAATAGTTGATGAATCCAAACAATATATGGGAAAAACATCTTTATTAAACTTCTTTTGCCAAAAGAAGTAGAAAACCACATCATTCTAAAAGTGCAATATGTTTGTCTTAATCAATAGATTCCACAAAGGGCTATATTGTAATTATCTAGCCTTTCAAACTCAATCCCTGCAAAATTTGGTATGTTGCATTCCATGTGTTAATGCTAGTATGTGTCACTTTTCAGTTGTTTGTGGCATTGTTGACATTAAACTCTTTATTATTGAAGGATTTTTTTTCATAAAACTTCATTGTTGAAGGGCAATTTTTTCAACAAAACGTTCTGTGACGAGAAGTTAAAAGTTCAAAACGTCAAAAAAATTGTTAATTTTTGTAAGTTCTAGTTTATATAGTTACTTTTTTAGGTAGTTTTAGTTCTTTTGTGCTTGGATGCAGTTAAGTTTAACTTAGTTGTAGTTAAGGTTAACTTAGTTGCTTTATCCTTGCTTTATGGTGAGATTTGGGTGCATGCCTTGCATAACTTGCTTTCCAAAATATCACTTTAGATAGCTATATGTATTAATTCATGGATGCAATTAAGTTTAACTTAGCTGCTTTATCCTTGCTTTATGGTGAAATTTGGATGCATGCTTTGAATAACTTGCTTTCCAAAATATCACTCTAGACAGCTATATATATTAACTAATTGATCATTATTCAATGCAGCAAGAGTTTTTTATATTAATTATAATTATTATTTGCAACAATTGAGAAGATTTTTTTTGTTATTAATAAGAATTATTATTTGTTGCACGTCTACTTTTCTCTTCTTTTTTTAGAAATTGATTAGACGCAATTCAGTGGGTGAGAAAAGAATCTCGTTCTGCTCTCAAGCGCCATCACCACACATCTTCCAGTATGTAGCTTGATGAACGAGGTGTCATCATCGGTTTTGGTAGCAACATATTCTCAGGTACAAAATGTTAATAAATTAATTAACTTATTATTTTTTAAATATTAATATTAATAAAAAGAATGCTTCAATAAAAATATCTCAAGTTTTACTTATTCTAAAACTAATCAACATTTAATGTGTTAAATGTTTATAATTTTTGTTTAAATAAATATATTTAAGATGATAAGATAAATTATATTTCTTTTTATAAATTTTATACATTAAACACACTCTTTTACAATACTCTTTTAGACTTTGTTTCTGTGCACTAATGGAACATCCTAATTTGCATTTTGATAGGTGCACATTAAAAAGTGGTTGTGACTGCATGTAATAATGGTTAATGAAAGTTAGAATACATATTGTACTCATAGTGATTGGTTGGTTGAAGATTATAGAAGTTGATATGGTGTGAATTATAGAAGATATGTTGGAATCATAGAAATTGGTTGAAGTATGAGTGATTTAAGTCATAATGAATGGTTTTTGGTCGAAATTGTTTAGACATTGTATCTTAGAAATAGGATGGGAAATTATTTAATTATCTTATTAATATGAAAGAAATAATGGTATCATGACTTAGATTTCTTCTATATGCATTAATGGTTATTTTATATGCTCACTAAAAGTTGGGCTTATGCACAATCATGAGCTCTTTTAAAGACACTTTAGTTGACACATAAATCTGAAAAAGGGAACCTTTGACTTCAAAAGGGAATTAGAGGTACTTGCATAACAAATTTTAAGACAATGTAAAATGGAAAAATATAGGGAATCGAATAAGCTTTCATAATATATAAATTTTACTTTAGAAATTTTGTGTACATAGTCGTTTCCAAAATTTCTTTTTTAAAATTTCAACACAATAAAGCATATATGTCTATGTGTCTGCGGCACTATATGAACTAATTGATAGTATTTCTAAATAAAATTTTGAAAATAGATATAAGACATCTTTTATTAGTGCAACACCATTTTCTTGAAATTATTGATTTATTGAAGTTAGAAAACCCAAAAAGGATGTTGTGTGCGTGTGCAGCACTTTAGGGGCATAACTTAATGAAATTTTGAATTTTTTATATGAGTGTATAGAGCTTTCTTTCTTCTAGTGCACCATATAATTTGTTTGAGAAATGGTGAAGGAAGTCAAAAGTTATAGCAAAAATAATAGAGTGTTGTATTTTGGAAGCACACCATTGTAACTTCAAAATTTAATAAAAAATGGAAAAAAAAAACATTTATATGAAAAATTTATATATTTAGAATATATTCTACAAATCTATGAAATTTTATAAAAATTTATTATTTTTGCATAGCCAAAATCATCATTGAAATCAACCACTTGGATATATTTAGGGAGGAAAGTAATAGCCCTATTTTTTATCAAATCCAATAGGTTGGTTGGTCCAAACCTAATTCCAAACTAGCCACACTCGTCTCAGCTGCCTATATAACGCATATGTGTTACATCTCCTTCTATCCCTATCACTCTTTCTCTCTATATCTCTATCTCTAACCATCCCCTCCACACTCCCTCTTCCCCCCCTTTCACCCACTCACTCTTTCCCACAACCTGTCCCTTTCTCCCCCCTCCCCTTATTTCACTACCTCTCTCATTCTTTTTCTCATCCTCCCTCCTTATCCATTTCTCTCTCTCTCTCTCTCTCTCTCTCTCTCTTCCCATCACTTCCATACTCCCTCTCTCTCCCTCCTTCACTCACTCACTCTCTCCCATAACCCTTCCCTTACCCCCCCTCCCCTTCTTTCGCTACCTATTTTTCTCTTTTTCTCACCCTCCTCTCCTTATCCATATCTCTCCTTCCCTCCTTATCTCTCTCTCTTCCCATCTCTCTCACTCACTCACCACGCACCCCCTCTCTCTCTCTCTACACACACACACACTTTTCCCATCCTTTCGACATTCACTCTCTCTCCCTCCTTCACTCATTCACTCTCTCCTACAACCCCTCCCTTGTTCCCCCCTCCCCTTCTTTCGCTAAATCTCTCACTCTTTTTCTCACCCTCCCTCCTTATCCATCTCTCTCTCTCTCTCTCTCTCTCTCTCTCTCTCTCTCTCCGTTGACGGATTAGTTCTCACGTGCAGATACGAGTGAACCTACCTAGTTTGAATGAGTCTATTCTAGAAAAAAATGGGACAATACATGCACACCTTCACCTATATCAGTTGAATATTCACAAGAGATGATATAGAAAATTTTTACCTCTAATGTGAATTATGTCCTTGCTATCTCTAAGCTGCTCCAATCCAACTTCACATATGAAAGAACTTGTTACAGATCCAACAAAAAAAAATGACAAGTAGATTGAACTAGAAATAATATAAGTGATCTAAGCAAATGACCAAGGAGATTTGCTATACATGAGAATAACAATCAAGTATGGGAAGGAAATGGATGATTGTATTAAAAAATGACAGAAGCAAATACAACCGTAAGCCTTGCTGTCATAGTCTCCTTCTGGTAGATTCCTCCTATTCCAACATGTCACCCTTATCTTGAAAAGAAGCACATCAAGAGCTAAATGCTTCTGGGATAATTTCTCTAGTAATTCCTTACTACCAATTCCTCCTCCTACATACATGCCCAAAGGTCTCTTTTATAGGACATTAAGGATAAGAGAGGGGTGAGAATATTATGGAAATTGGATGATATGAGCCCAACAGTTTTGGAGCTCAAGCTAGATCCATAGAAATAGGAAGGAAAGATTATCCAATGAGATTTTGCTCTAGAAACTTCTTGAAAACCTAATTTTTTGCTTGTTGGGAGATCGTCATGCTTTGTAATGGAGAAACATGCGCCAATATGGGTCGATGAAAGTTTCTCTGAAGGAAAGATACACCATCGATCTGAGTTGTCAGCGAGACACACTGCGTCGAGGGTGTTTTGGCATTGGTTGCTAGTGCATCAAGGAATGTCGAAGTTGCAAAATAAGCTAAGTTAGAGAGCAAGGAAATCAAGGAACATCTACCATGAAAGTGACTTCAGAGATTGTGGCAACATGAGGGAATAAGGTTTGATGCTTCTGACAAAAATTCCATATAACATATTTCCTCCCAAAGTATGAAGCTAGATAAAAATGATAGTTGATGTACTTTGATGTGAATATCGAAAAGAGGAACCACCGGTCAGAGAAATAAAAACAATGATCAAGGACTTTGCAATACAAGTTTTGATATCTCTAAACTAGACATATTAACGATTCAAAACATGGATGCCAACCAATACATTACACATCCATGTTGATACTGACTGAGCATATGGCCACCGGAATACAACGTCGATCCATACCTAAATGACTAAACACAACCATGGCTACTAAAATACAAGCGTAGATCCATGATGAGATAATGACACAGCCACAACCAATACAAGTGGATCTGTATGACAATACATCAATGAGGTCTCCAATACTAAAAAAATTCCATCGCAACCTAGGTGCAATAATAAGACATCAGAACAACCCAGGATCTTCTACCTGTTCCTGAAACGATGCGAATCTAACCATGTGATTACAATGTGTTGAGGTTGAACATGGTATAAACCACTTGATTACCAGTCAATGATGTGAACCGTTAACAAGAACAAGGGGAATCACTAATGATAACAATGATCCCCAAGGTATCTTAGTATACATTCCACCGAATGAGAATGAATGAGTTGGAGTCGGACATCTACGGAATCATCCGATAAGAGGTCAATGATGTGAACCTATTGTTGAAAGTGAGAAGACTTGCCATTGAGGCATGTAGGCTTCAATGTACTAGGTGGTTTCAAAATCTAATCCTTGGATGATGTGCTGGTGTTGACAGGGATAGATCCATTGAAGGAGGCCCATGATGTATTCCCCATCATCGACACAAAATTGATATAGGAAGACAATTTTTGATGGTAGATCAAATGAGTATGGACTGACACAAGGTGTATGGACAAGTGCAGTTGAGAGACTATTTCAAGGATGACCAACATGATGGATAGCTTAATGACTGCAAAGTTGGATTCAAATGGAGGACTTGTTAAGATATAATATGCTAAGACAAAAAATAGCAGCATTACATTCCATTTCACAATAATAGCATATACAGGATCACTGAAGAAACAACAAGCATAGCATAAACACAAGAGACACAGATTTATCCTGGGAAACCCTCATGGGGTAGAAAACCCAGTAAAGCTTCCTCAATATAGATGACCAGCAATATACAAAGATGCAAACCCTAAGCATAAGCTGCTTCTTCTCCATAGCAGACCTCTCCTCCACAAGTGTGCCTCTCTCTCAAGTGAGTGTGTGTGTGTCAAATGAGGAACACACCTCCTCTATTTATACACTACTCTAGCATATCTTTTACACAAGTACACGTAGGCTCGTATTTAACCAATGGGTTAAATACCCCACTACAACTGACTAGGCCGACCCCTCTAGGGTGGTCTAATAACCCTTTGACCCACATAACACATACAGGGCCGACCCCACTAGGGAAGTCTAAAAACCTGAGTTACCACATTCCGACGGAGGAATAAACATCTCCGGAATAATAAAGTACAAATATAATATTCTTTGAAGTTACAATATCTCAACACTCCCCCTTAACAAGAAGGATATTATAACAGCATCTACACGAGCAAGGAGTCATCAACATCATACATGATACATCTATAAATCATTGGAAGCTTTCTCAACATCATTAGTAACTCAAGCAGTTACTGGAATATCTTCAATACTGGAGCATCAACATCTTCAATACTGAGTCTTTATCTTCTGCAGCACTCGAACAGCTACAACACCATCAACATCTGGATCCTCGCGATCATCAGCATCGTCATCATATGATTATCAGCATTAGAATCATCTCGATCTACAGCATCTGGATCATCTCGATCTACAACATCTGGATCATCTCGATCTACAGCATCTGGATCATCTCGATCTACAACATCTGGATCATCTCGATCTATAGCATCTAGATCATCACGATCTACAGCATCTGGATCATCTCGATCTACAACATCTGGATCATCTCGATCTACAGCATCTGGATCATCTCGGTCTACAACATCTGGATCATCAGGATCTACAGCATCTGGATCATATGTATTAGTATCCACACTAATACATCTATCATCAAAACATGTATTCTTGCTAATACATATATCATCAAAAACATGTATTCTCACTAATACATCCATCATCAAAAGCATGCATTCTCACTAATACATCTATCATCAAAAGCATGTATTCTCACTAATACATAGCAGCATATCCTGCAACACACATGATCATATTACAGGATGATCAATCCCGCTCTCTTTAGGACATAGGTCCATGGATGATACAATCCAGTCATGTACCTTTTGAACCGAAGTCCAGGGACGATCCAGTCCTATCATGTACCTTTTGAACCGAAGTCTAGGGATGATCCAGTCTTAACATGTACCTTTTGAACCGAAGTCCAGGGACGATCCAGTCCTATCAATTCTCGAAGACCTCATGTCTACGGCTCAGTTCACAAGACCAAAGTCCAAGGATGATCCAATCTCTACCGTACATTTAGGACCGCGTCCAAGGATGACTTAATCCTCCACCGTACATTTAGGACCACGTCCAAGGATGACTTAATCCTCCACCGTACATTTAGGACCATGTCCAAGGATGACTTAATCCTCCACCGTACATTTAGGACCATGTCCAAGGATGACTTAATCCTCCACTGTACATTTAGGACCACGTCCAAGGATGACGTAATCCTCCACCGTACATTTAGGACCATGTCTAAGGATGACTTAATCCTCAACCGTACATTTAGGACCATGTCCAAGGATGACTTAATCCTCCACCGTACATTTAGGACCACGTCCAAGGATGACTTTATCCTCCACCGTACATTTAGGACCACGTCCAAGGATGACTTAATCCTCCACCGTACATTTAGGACCACGTCCAAGGATGACTTAATCCTCCACCGTACATTTAGGACCACATCCAAGGATGGCTTAATCCTCCACCGTACATTTAGGACCATGTCCAAGGATGACTTAATCCTCAACCGTACATTTAGGACCACGTCCAAGGATGACTTAATCCTCCACCATACATTTAGGACCACGTCCAAGGATGACTTAATCCTCCACCGTACATTTAGGACCACATCCAAGTATGACTTAATCCTCAACCGTACATTTAGGACCATGTCTAAGGATGACTTAATCCTCCACCGTACATTTAGGACCACGTCCAAGGATGACTTAATCCTCCACCGTACATTTAGGACCACATCCAAGGATGACTTAATCCTCCACTGTACATTTAGGACCACATCCAAGGATGACTTAATCCTCAACCATCCACCAAGGAATTCATTCTCGAAGACATACGTCTACGGCTCTTCTTTAGGACTGAAGTCGAGGGATGATCCAATCCCCTCACATGTTCACCAAAAACTTCATTCTCGAAGACATAGGTCTACGGCTCTTCTTTAGGACTGAAGTTTAGGGATGATCCAATCCCCTCACATGTTCACCAAAAACTTCATTCTCGAAGACATACGTCTACGACTCTTCTTTAGGACTGAAGTCCAGGGATGATCCAATCCCCTCACATGTTCACCAAGAACTTCATTCTCGAAGACATACATCTACGGCTCTTCTTTAGGACTGAAGTCCAGGGATTATCCAATCCCCTCACATGTTCACCAAGAACTTCATTCTCGAAGACATACGTCTATGGCTCTCTTGAGGATGATGCAATCCTATCATGTCCACAAAGGACTTCATTCTCGAAGACATACGTCTACGGCTCTCTTTAGAACATATGTTCAAGGATGATGCAATCCCCTTGTCACCTTTGACCCTGTCTAAGGACCATCCACCAACCTCTCTGTCGGCATCACTAATATAGGTATCCTCATCATCGACCTCATTGTCGATGCAGGCAATCTCATCATAAGTTATCACATCACTCCCCTTTTCGAGGAGGGTCCTTATGAACTATATTAAGTTTGTCTCGGAAAACTTTATTTGAGGTAGAGGTTTGGTTAGTACATCGGATCGGTAGAAGTTTGGTTAGTACATTGGTAACTTGCTACAAATTCAACTTTTGGTTCCTTTCTGCACCATATCTTGGAACACTAGATTCTCTGCCATCTTGATACAACTCTGTTTGTCACATAGGATCATAGTTGGTTCTATCTCTAAGTCAAACAATCCTGAAGCCATACTGCTTCATAACTTAGCAGAGCAAGCAGCCATATATTCTGCTTGTGCTAAGAGCTACACTAGATTATTTCCTGCTAAACCAGGAGATCATGGCTGATCCCAGACAATAACATCCTCTTGATGTGCTCTTCCTGTCTGATACACTTCCTTCCCAATCAACATCTGTGTAGCCATCTGAAGTCATGATCTCCAAGATAATATAGATCAAAGTCTATTGTATCATTTAGGTACCGTATCACATGATTTACAGCTTATCAGGTGAACACATCTAGTTTCCACTAGATACTGACTCAAGGTGTTTACAGCAAAGCATATATCTGACCTAGTATTCGTTAGACATATCAATGACTCAGTATTTTATCTGTACAGAGTTCTATCCACTAACTCTGATGAGTCATCTGCTAACAACTTCAAGAGTGTCCATACCAACACATCAAGTCCTTTTAATATTTCTCAGCATACTTTCCTTGGTTGATAAAGATTCCTTCTGAGCCTTGCCATACTTCCAGACCTAGGAAGTAATGCATCAATCTGAGATCTTTCATTTTCATTTCTGCAGCCATCTTCTTCTTTCTTTTCATGATCTGTTTCTCATTCTTTGTTAGAAAGAGATCATCGTCATACACTAATGGTATGATATGTTCATCATCCACAACCTTAAGGTAAAGGTTAGGAACAACTTTACTTTTGGTAAATTCCAAGCTTATCAAGAAACTGTCAATTCTCTCTTTGTGACTGAACATCATTCACACTTTGCATTGAATGATCTTCTGCATATCTATCTGTGCCTTCTCTCGTTAGATGGGTCTACTGATATGAGCCTCAATATCATTTGAACTCTATGGTGAGTTCCTTCTTGCATCCATGTCATCTGTGTATAGAAACAATATTCAACTTTGTAGCAAAGGTTGAAATCCTCATCACCCATGGTGATCATTAAGCTCATCGATTGATTATCGATCCTGGGAACCCATACAGAACCTGATTCACACTTCTTCTTTAATTGCACCATTAAGAGAATGGTCTTATCTAGCCACTTGGAGCAAACATTTCATCATGATTCTCTTCCTCTTTCTAAGAGAATCTTCTAGCCACAAGCCTTCTATAGTGTGTTTGATTTGTAAATATTCTGTTGAACATCCATCGATTTTTCAGTGTTCATCATTCATCATGATCTTTTCTACAAATCAAAATTAAGTACATGATTAGTAATACTTCATAATCATCAAATCATATTGACATGATAACCTATTATGCATATAGATATCATTTACATAGTTATGTAACTATTTTGACCAATACTTTGGCACAACACTTTCCCATATCCTGTATGCATACAGTGGCTATCTAGATGCCTTCCATCTCTACCAGAACATACCTTCCATCTCTACCAGAACATACTATTGAGAGTGTGCTCAGCTCTCAGCATGTCAGCAAAGAGGTTTCATTCTAGACAAGCAACAATGGAATGTTTGTCCAACTTACCAATCATATGCATATTAGTAGTATACTGTTCAATGCTCTATGAATGTTTACACTCAACATGATATATTCTAGGAATACAAATATGCATACAAGCAATATCATTTACTATAACAACTCAAATACTTATCTTTTATGTTTGTGTGGTTGCCTCCCGCTTGATCTTCTATATGTCTTTTGAACTTCTATTCATTCTGTACCACTGTGCATGCTCAAGTGTGCACTAGTGTCATCCTCATGGTCTCATACACAAACATACATTCATTAGTATATTCTCAAAACATTCTAATTCTAATTGATCTTGAATATGTATAGTCATGATTATAGATAATATTCAAGGTTTCAGGGAAGTCTTCTTTTACTCATGCATATTCTTGTTTGATCTAGTTAGTTAAATAATCAACCAATATAAGAGACATAATATGCATAAACCCTTGATTACTAACTTTATGAATAAGCATAACCAATCAGACCAAGTACACTTATATAAGGGATCCTAACATGACATAGGAAAACATACCTGGTTTAGTATACCTGCTTAGTTATGTACAACATATCTAAACAATCTCTTCAATGATTTAGAGATCCTGAGCTAGAACCTGCATGTCTCATAGGTTAAGCATAATATAACAAAGACATACATACCTCGTAAGTAGAACAAAGATTATGGATGAGTCTTTGTCTTCATGATGTCATGGTCATGGAGCTTGATTTGTCTTTTGTGATGTACCTGTGTCTTGTTAGCATACAACATCAACCTCACACAACACCATAATGCATTAGTACAATCATATAGCCCTAATCAATGAATGTCTTCGATCATTCACATGCACTCATACTGTTACTAGGGTGATAAGACAATTCTAACGTTAATCAAGATTGTACTAATAGATAACATGAAGACAAACACATTATGAACTTAATCAAGAATCAGATTTCAAGACATACCTGAACCTCCTTAAGTCATACCTGTTGAGACTTCTTGTAGTCTTCTTATGTAAGGCCTTAGCCTCAACTCCCCCTGAAACTTGATCTGGAGCTTGATTAGGGTTTGCTAGAGAAACCCTAAAAATTCAATCTTTGACTTTCACACTTCCGAATGAATGGAAGGATGTGTCTTGCTGAGCTGATCAAACTAGCATACTTCAATTTTGAAATCTCCAAAATTTGACCCCTCAAAATTGCCTTTGAAACTTCTGGATCTTCTGGACAGGATCCTGAACTAGGGTTTGATGAATCCCACCCTTCTTCTCAATCAAAAGGTTTGATCCAAGGCTCTAAACTCTTATTTTTCTGAGGAGCTTCCAGCCGTGGTTACAGACTTCAAAAATTCCAACTTTTGCTGAAGCCCTAATTTTCCATATTTCCGATCAAAATCCCGAGCTAGGGTTTAATCAAGCCCGGTCTTCTACCCAGCCAAAAAATTCGATCTTGGTCTCTAAATTTCAATTTTCCTGAGTAGCATTCATCCATGGATTCCGATTCCAAAAATTCTAACTTTCTCCGAAACTCTAAATTCCGGAAGCCATGAAAAAAGGTGCTCCAAAAATAATTCTGTTTTGACAGAAATATGTACCTGATTGTTTCTACTATAACTCCGAAATTTTCACTCCACAGGTTCTGAAAACGTTTTCTGCAGTAGACTGACTTGTCATCTTTCCATCCTGACAGGTCTGACCTCAATTGGATTTTCTGAGAGAGAGTTATGCCAAATGTCGCAACGTGACCTATTTTGGGATAATACAGGAGAGCGAACTTGTACGGCATGCCACGTGTCACTGTTTGAACTTCGGTCTCTGAAAACTTTTCCTGAGATAGATCGCCCTGTTATATTTCCATCCTGACAGGTCTGACCTCAATTGGACTCTCTGAGAGAGAGTTATGCCAAGTGTCGCAACGTGACCTGTTTATGGGATAAAACAGGAGAGCGAACTTGTACGGCGTGCCACGTGTCACTGGTTCAGCTTCGGCCTCTGAACAAGTTTCTTGATATAGTACAGTCTATGTACTACCTGTCACATTTTACTAAATTTCATTTGGATCTTTCTAGCCCAAGTTATGAACTTTTTTCCTAGGTCACCTAATTTTGACTGAGATCTGGAAGAGGTAGAAACCCTAACTTGTACTGATCATAACTTACAAAGTACAACGAATCTGAGGGTGCCCTTTGGACACAAGATACATGGAGATGTTATCTACGACTTGTGAGGGTTTCAGATCCTGAACCTTTGCCAAAATGGATTTATAGCGAAAGTTCCACGATGACTGGTTTTTGCTATGTAAAACCTGAACCTTCAAATTGTCGTAAGTGAAGCAAGTGTCGTAAGTGCCATACCTTGCCTTCCTTCAGGTTAGCTCTGATACCATGTTAAGATTTAATATGATAAGACAGAAAATAGCATCATTACATTCCATTTCACAATAATAGCATATACAGGATCACTGAAGAAACAACAAGCATAGCATAAACACAAGAGACACAGATTTATCCTGGGAAACCCTCATGGGGTAGAAAACCCAGTAAAGCTTCCTCAATATAGATGACCAGCAATATACAAAGATGCAAACCCTGAGCATAAGCTCCTTCTTCTCCATAGAAAACCTCTCCTCCACAAGTGCACCTCTCTCTCAAGTGAGTGTGTGTGTGTCAAATGAGGAACACACCTCCTCTATTTATACACTACTCTGACATATCTTTTACACAAGTACACGTAGGCTCATATTTAACCAATGGGTTAAATACCCCACTACAAATGACTAGGCCGACCCCTCTAGGGTGGTCTAATAACCCTTTGACCCACATAACACATACAGGGCCGACCCCCACTAGGGAAGTCTAAAAACCCGAGTTACCACATTCCGACGGAGGAATAAACATCTCCGGATATACAATAAGATCTTCACGGAGGAATGAAACATCTCCGGAATAATAAAGTACAAATATAATATTCTTTGAAGTTACAATATCTCAACAGGACTTCCCTTGAACATTTTATGTTATGACGAATGACCCGAAAATAAAGACATAATGCAACATCAACAGAGAATTATTCAGATGACCCAAAAGAGTATAGAGGGTGATGGACTTGACACGACTCAATGACAAGCTAGTTATCCAACTGTCTGGATGGAATACACATAGGTTCAATGTTTAAGGGTGATGATAAGCTGCCATAAATACAAATTCATATGCATTTCCCTTCCCTTCATCCCTGTTGTGATTGACGAGTACCTATTTTTTTATTAATGAGCTTGAAGAGGATAATCGATGCTTGGTATAGCTTGTCCTCTGGACGAGTCCAATCTCACATATTTTACGAACCTGAGAAAGGAGGGGTTTAGTCCCAAAAGGGTCCTTCCATGTATAATTGTTCAAGTCCAAAGAAGGTAAACTCGGTGGTGTTTCACTTTTAGAGAGTCTGAAAGGGTCAAAAGAAGACTCAAGGGTGAAATTTTTCATAAAGTTAGTCCCTAGGCTTCAAAAAAAGTAAAATAATTCCTAGAAAAACTCTCCTAACCAATGGTTGACTAAGGTATTCCTTTTTCATAAATAGTGTATACAGTCCAAAAAAAGGGTAAACTATCACCGGATATATGACCTTTCAAACCCTTTTAAAAGCATGAAAGAGACAAGTTCGCTTAGTAATATTTTCCGATTTTAGGATTCTGAAAAGAGATTAAAGACAACTCCAATGGTATTCTTAAGCATAAAAGTAATTTTGGACCATAACTTCATCATTATGTTTGACTTGAGATCTCAAAACAAGTGTGAGAAACCATAATAATAATAGATAAACAAAGGGATTTTAGTGACAAATGGTAAAAATAATAAAATATTAGGAGGTAAAAATAATAAAATATTGTCCTTCAAGTCAATAAATATAGGTGAAAGGGACTCATTTTACCATTGCATTCTTACCAAGGAGGGTAAAAACCATTTGAGGTAGAAACTTGTGTTGGATATTTGTACCATTCCAAGCTGTGGATTTTCATCTCGTCGGCTCCAGGAAACTAAGCTCGTCCTCCATTTCATTTATTTAGTTCAATCACTACTATTTTCGTTGTCTTGAATGAATTTGGAGTCGTTTTTTTGGGTAAAAATGTGCCTCTAAGTCGACGCGACTACCTCTTTCGGGAAACGCATTGATCAGGGTTGACACGGCTCCCGAAAGGGAAAAACACATTGAAGATGTGCTGTATGTAAAGTCGGATTGCGTCGACCATGAAATGTGGCCCAAACGTTGAAGATAACAATTTTTTGGGATTTTCTTTAGATGAATGGCTTCTAATGCCCCAATTTATGGTTTTGCAGGTCTCAATGAAGAAAATGTTGGAGTGGAGACAGAGAGATCACGAGTTGGAGGATACAGAAGGGTTGAATGATGACAACAATATGTTGGCCCTCCAATAGTGTGGACTCAAGAAATACTTTCTCACTCCAAGCATGCGGGCCCAAGTCCCTTTGTTGGAATATTTGGAGGGAATGTGGGGTCCTGTAGAACTTCAATTTCAAGTGGGAGTCCACATCCTCACATTGGAGATAGATGATATATATTTTCTAACTGAGATCTCAAGAAGAGGAGCTCGTGCATCTCTATCGGGATTAGTGGGGGTGACAAAGATGTTAATGCACTCATTGAACAATATTGCAAGCCTAGTACTAGAAAGGCCAATGGGAAGATCCCAATTAAAAGAGTCTGTAATTTGTCATTGAGGACCATTCTCTTCACAGTGGTCCGAGTAGGAAGATCCAAGTCCCACCACCAAGAAACAAGACCCCAGATGTTGTGCGTTATAGAGTGCATGGAACCCACCGTGTTCAATTGGTGTGAGAGTCTACTGATTATCATGAAAGATCAACTGACCAAGTGTCAGTTGGGAAAGAGAAAAAAGTTTGGTTACAGGTCCATTTTGGTATCTTTCTTTATGGAGAAGGTTCCTCACTTTCATCCAAAGCATATAGAGATAGCTAGCCCAGATCCATGAGAGCCACACATGAGGATATGGGTTGAGTTGTTCGATCGTCATGGTGGCCCGATCCATAGTTATGGGTTAGCTTTCTTCCGATGGGTGCATAGGAATCTTCTCATGGTAGAGGATTATGCATATGTAGGCATGGATTTATGAGGAGATCCCGATTTGGCACTGCCAGAGGGGTCTTCCTAGTGAGAAATAGGTAATAAAGGATTTTCATGCTTTTTAAACTTTTATGTGTTTTCTAAATATTTCATTTTTTATTTTTTGTGTGTACTAATACTTTTTTTGTTTTAGTAAAGCAGATATTGGGTCGGAGAGGCCACCTAAAGCTTCCCCCATTCAGTGGTGGGGAGAATATAGGGTTTTTCTGCTCGTGACCAAGAGGCAAGCAAAGTGCTCATAGAGACTAAGGAGAACCTAGAAAGGTTGAATGTCGACATCCCAGATATGTCACTAGATGATCTGTTGCAACATTCTCAGTGCCACACAGTGGGAGTTTCTACGAGTATTGGAGATTTTCTTCGCCGAGTAGCTACGACCATCATATGTTATCAAAAGCACCACGATTATCCTTATTATATATATGTAGTGATTTCTGAAAGCCATGAGCTTCATAATTTTTTCAGCATGATGTACTAAAATCCATGAACTTCAAATTTTGTCCTAGTCCTTTATTGAAAACTCTTATCACACTTAATATAAAAACTATTTCTAGTGATTTTATATACAATGTACCTATGGTGGATATGGATCTCATGTGGACTTCTTTTTTATGTGTGAATAATTTACATGTTATGCTTATTTTCACATTTTTTTGACGAAATGTTTAAGAATGTGAGATGTACCAATCTAAAATCAAATTGGTTAATGAATCAGCATCCATATTCATGCGCCTTGGGATGTGTTGATATTCAATAAATTGAAATGATCTTTCCAAGAGACGTACTCGTTGAAAAAGACAGAATAGTGTAGGGTCGCGAATGGCGGAGACTCAATTTAAATGAGAGACCACAAATGGACAACAATGCGGTCCACACCATGGAAAGAGGCATCGGTTAGCAACCCAATCACCACATGATACTCAACAATATTATTAGTTGCAAGACCTAGGAAAACTCCTACTGAAATTATGAGTTCATCGACAGGGGAATACAGTACCCAAGCAACCCAAGCAAGGTTTTGAGTGTGCTTGCTAGCACTATCTTTGAATCCAGAATAGGTTGTCATCTGCGCATTCAAGCATAACATGGTAGAAGCAGTCATAGTCGAGATGAGACCCTAACCTATGAAAGGAAATAAAACTTCACACCATATCGAACACACATTATATACAAAATGTACAAGCCACTTATGCATGATTGTCTTAAGCATATTACCTTTTAAGGTAGAGCCCATTTCTAGGCTCCCCCGAGGTAGACCATCATAATCAACTAACTCGTAGGCCCCCTTTTCTAAGACACACTTCACAATGTAGGGCCCATGCCACATGGACTCGAACTTACCTGCCCCCAATTTATCATGCATCTGATCATATGCTAAGACCAAATCACCCTCATTGAAAATGCAAGGTTTAACCAACTTGTCATACTGGGATTTGATGCAATTTTTATGTGCTTCATTAGCAAGGGAAACATCACGACGAGTTTCGTTGAGTTTGGATAAGTATAAAATCATTCTTCCTTAGCCGTAGTGTTTGGGAAAAGTTCAACGACTAGTTTTAAGGATGAGATATCGCACTCTATAGGTAGTACTACTTCCCAACCATACACCAATTGAAAGGGTGTGAATCTAGTAGTGGTTTTGACAGAGGTTCTATAAGCCCAAAGAGATTAAAAGAGCATTAAATTCCAATTTGACCTATGGCCCCCTACCATGCATTGTATCATGGTTTTCAAGACCTTCTTGATGGCCTCTACTTGTCCATTTGCTTGGGGGTAGTAGGGTTTTTCATTTCATGGAGAAAACCCAAAGTGGCACTAAATTCAGTTACCATTTGGTTTTGAAATTGTGATCTATAGTCAGTGACAATGGCTTTTGGAGCTATGACTCTAGAGATGATATGATTAAACATGAAGAGTGCGGCATTTTTACAATCTTATTTGTATGTAGGCATAAGGTTGTCCCATTTTGTGAAATAATCTACAACTCCAATAACATAGCCATGCCCCCCAACCAAGGTAGTATTTCCCCCCAGTACTTTTCGACTTAGGACATGGTACATGGGGTTTGAATCAACGATGATGGTAGTTGTGCAGAGCAAAATGTAATGATGGAATATCTGGATGGATATAACAACTACCAGATCCAACTTCTCAACGTGTAAATATCCAACTTCTCAACATGTAAATAACATTGTTCAGAGTTAGAGAGACTCTTACTGAGGTAATAGATCACATGTTTTTTCCCATTATTACCTTCTTCCACTAGCACCATACCAGTTGTGGATATGGAGGAAGAAAGATAAAAGAGATAATACTTGGTATAATTGGGCGGCTGCAACATAGGTGCATTTGTAATGGCGTGTTTGAGATTATCAAATGCTCTTTATACGTAGTCATCCCAAACAAAAGGAATTCCCTTTTTTAGTAGGCACATATAACCTTGTGTCTTCTCAGCGTAATTACACACAAAACGACGTAAGTAGTTTTCCTTGCCTTGAAAACTTTGAATTTCAATGATATTTGTTGGTGGGGGTAGGAATAGAATATCCTCTACCTTCAAGGGATCAATAGGAATCCCATCTTTGGAAATAATGAATCCAATAAGGCGACTGGACTCAACACAAAATATGCACTTATGAGGATTTAGGCAGATATTATAGCGTTGACATTTGAGTAAAACTACTGTAAGATGATCAATGTGAAACTCACAATGATTTGAATGGGATGGAAAATCATCGAGGTAAGGATCCACGAAATGCTTAATGTCATGAAAGGCATACGACATAGCCCGCTAGAATGTGGCACCAACATTTTTTAGGCCAAAGGGTAATTTTCGATCGGAAAATGTGCCCCATGGGAAGATAAAAACAGTCTTGTGTTGGTCAGCTGGGTGGATCTTGATCTAATTATAGATGGAGAAGCCATCCATGAATGAAAAGATGACACTACCATCACAGTTGTCGATAATCTGGTCGATGAATAGGGTAGGGTAATTGTCCTTGGGACAAGTCTTGTTTAAATCCTTGTAATCAACACATAGTACTCTAATAGTTCCTTGTTTTTTCATAACCGGAACAATGTTAGAGACTCAGTCTGTCAAGGGGATAGGATAAATGAAGGCAACTTTTAAGAGATTTCTAATTTATGCATTGATAGTTTTAGTCTTTTGAGGGTGTACTAGACATATTTTTTGTCTGACAGGCTTTGTATCAGGATAAGTTTTGATCTCATAAACAACGATAGCAGGATAAATCCTAGGTATTTCTTCATAGCTCCGTGCAAATTCTCTGTGAAATTATTCAAATAAGGTCGTGCAAGTTTTTATTTCTTTAGAAGAGAAAGTAAGTCCAATATGAATATGCTCCATGACACCAGGTTTCACCGAGATGTCAATAGCAGTGGTAGGCGTAATATTCTCCAAATTCCCTGCAGTTACTATATCCCTTGTGAGAATAGGAGGTTGAGGATTTTCAACAATATCTGGTGAAACAATATATTGAACTTCATTCTCTACCATATCTAAAGGTGGGAGGAAGGACGATCGATGGTGATGGTCCTCCTAGGGAGGCTCATCCAAGCTCATAATCTCCATAATGGATTCATTGGACGGAAATGGCTGAAGGAGATAATCCAGCGATGGTGAGGATGATTTTAACCAAGATGGAAGAGAACATCGGTTTGATGCCACCAGTTTATGGTCATTATGTGAGTTTTATTCCGATTGGATGGCATTATAAGTAGCCTTAGCTGGGCTAAGAGGCATCTAATCTCCAATCGAATAGATTTCTGTAGAATTGGGAACAATCAAGGATAAACTAAGTTGGAGGAATGTGGGGCCATGGATGAGATCATGTTCACCATCGCAATTTGTGATGGGGGATTAGGCATTGTAAAGACTCCCATTAGGGATGATTATTTAAGGATTCCTAACCCCACACTCTCATACATGTGAGAAGATTGTCCTAGAAGAGGGACATTATCCATGGGATGAGTTGTGGTGTCAGATGTACAACAATCCAATTGGTTAATGGTGATGATTTTCCCTTGATGGTGAAACTGCACAATGTGGAATATTGAGGATGCAACCATAGTCATGGTGAAAACCAGTTTGGACAAAGTAATAAATTGTAGTCCAAGGGTACTATGACTACTTCCACGTTAATGGAAACAATCTTACCTCCAATGGCTCTTCAGTAGAACAAAGACATAATGACAATGGAGGCTTCTCTCCCTAACCTTTAATAACCGCCTCCTCTCCCTAACCCTTACTAACCCCCTCTCTCACTCTCTTCTCTCCACCTACCCCCAACTTCGTAACACCCCCCTCTCTCTCTACGTCTAACCTCCTAACACCCCATATCTCTATCTACCTATAACCACCTAACAACCCCTTCTCTCTCTATTTCTCTCATACTCCTCCACCCTTAACCCACTTCTTCTCTCTATCTCTCTCCTACTCCCATTATCCCTCACCCCCCCTTTATCTTTTTCTCTCCCAATCCCCTTCCCCTTCCCCTTCCCCATGACACTAACCACCCCCATCTCTCTCTCTCTCTCTCTCTCTCTCTCTCTAATCCCAACCCCCCCACTTGTCATCTATACCCCCCCTTCTCTCTAACCACCCCACTACTCCCCAATCCCCTAACCCCCTTGATATCTATCTCTTGCTCTCTTTTCTCACCCCCCTACTCTCTTTCTCTATCTCCCCTCTTCACTCTAACCCTTACTAATCCGTAGTGTCATATAAAATATATTTGTATTGGTACATATCACGTGTGAAAGGAATCACATGCTCATTTTATAGATATATATCATGTGCATTCTTTATAGTTCTATAGCACGCACACATTTGGTTTGCCACCAAGTTTTTTGGTGGGAGTAAGAAATTTGAATTTAAAAGAAACATGTGTTTGTTTCTTAGCACTGAGACTAAGCCTCTTCACCTGTTCAGGTGTAATCCCTCTTCCTATGTGTTTGCTTCGAACTTAGACCCAGTTTAACCAAACGTGTGCTATGGAATATGGTAAACCATAGCTAATTTGGTATCTGACCTATTTTCTCAATATGCATGTGTTTTACCACTCATTATAGTAACACACAATAATTTTTTATGAAGTTTTAGACCCACATAACATTTTTTCTACAAATTCCAAATATGTAATTTCTTTTTATAGATATATTTTTTCTATTTTTCTTGTGTTATTACTCAACTCAAAAAAGGATTTGTTAATGTTTTTTCCATAACTTTTTCATTTGTCAAGCATTTAAAAAAATGGTATGCTACACTACTAGTCACCGACCGATATATGCTATAAAAAAACCCTTTCATGATCATTGCATTAAGACCTTCAAAAGATGCACCCACACTTTGTGTACCGTTTTCAATGTTCGATCACTTAGATAATTAAAAAAAAAAAAAAAATTATTAAATTTATTTTGGAAAAATAGTGCCGCACTAGTACTATTTGTTCTCTATATGTCTAATAGTTTTTTTAAGTCAACTCCGTCATTTACGCACTCAAAGGCTGCACCCACAAAGACATATATCTTATCATTCCCCCCCCAAAAAGTACCTATCAAAAAAGATCAAACTTGATATACTTATGAACATTTTCAATAGATAAAATTTATATATATTCAGAAACGTGATTCAATTTCCTACATTTCATCTTTTTTACTGAAAGCAAGATGCATTATGTAAGTATCTCAAAAAATCCATATAAGTTGAGGGATGTATGTTTTTTCAGTTTTTTTTTTCAATTTTTTGGTGCATCTAATGTGTCAAAAAAGACACAAATCATTAATTTGCACCAGCCCAAAATTTAATTCCAAAGTAGCCAAGTTATCTAACATGTATGTGAAAAATGACAACGTCACCAAAATTTGAATTTCTAGAAAAAAGGACATGTTTTCATCATTTTAAAAGATATTTTTATTGATAGTCTTCTTCTCTACTATCCAAGGCTACATAGATTCTTGGTAGATTCCCTGCCGCATCATCCATTGTACTACGTTCTTGAATGTTTTAGATCATCCTAATTTTGTCTCCACGTTGTGGTAAATCTTTCTCCACACCCCTCACAATTAATCAATTTCCTTGAACATTTTCTTTAAAGACTTGGTTATCTTGGATTCACTTAGAGCTAGCTAGCTCTATTGATATGTATTGGAGTTTCGTATAGAAGATTAAAATTTCATAAAAATGTAATCATATTGTTAAAATCATTGTGGTTTATTTTCATTTAATTGGTAATAATAATTGTTCAAAATACCATATCGCGGCCCTTCATGTATTGTCGTGCAATCAATTGTTAATAAGATCATAAAAAAACATCGATTTCTAAAATAGACATCTCGACTTAAATTAAACATAAAAACCATTAAAAAATATTGTATTAAAAAAGAGATCCTTAAAATAAATTTTGACACAAGAACATAGTGACCACTTCAACTAGAAGGATATAATAAAATTGGGAAGGGTTTCTAAGTACCATAAAACCAATATTAATTACTTTATTGATACAATACAAATAGAATTATATGAAATATTCATGAACAAGAACAAGAACAAGTTAATGAGGGCATGTATGACAATATCACATATATTAGAGACAATTGATGTTATTTTTTCATTTTACATAATTAATAATAAAAAAATTGTTTCTCCCTAGGATGAGGTGATAGGGATGAGAGATGGGGCTTGTACGCCACCACGACTCCCTAAAAATAATCTCGATAGGTTGACACGATAGGGAAATGATGTGGGATAGGTGGTCGAAAATGGGAATAGCATCAACCAAGTCTTGGGACAAATGGAAACAAGGCCATATGGGACATGCCGAGCAAGAGATGGAAAACCAAAATCTAGTACAGGGCATTAACCCAATGGGACATACTCGTGGTTGGAAGATGGTCCAAACTAAATCCACCATGATGATTTTGCAACATAAATTATGGTCTCTTATGGGGGAAATAGTGGAGGATAGCATGATATAAGGTCTGGGACTTGATCATTATTCAGATTCAGTTCAACACCTTAGTGGGTTTGTCATTTTCTACATGTATTTTAGGCCCCCCTTCCTTGCTTCATCTCCAAAAGACACACTCTTCGATAAAAAATCTAAACTAGGAGGACTTTGTCTAGTTGAGGCTCGAAGTTGGAGTTTTCACTTTCATTTATGTTTTATCCCAGGGTTCTTGCAACAATGCCTAGAATACAAAAGAGAGGCAGAGTGGGTGCTAGGAAAGGCCCCCAGAATAAGGCAATGAAATATGCCGAGGAAGCTGAGGAATTGTACTAGAAGCACACTCTGACGAAAATAGTAAAGAATATAGAAAGGGTGGAAAATTGGATAAATATAGAGCAAGAGAATGTTCGAGAGGAGGAAATCATAGAGGAAATTTGACCATGGGTACAGGATGTTGGTTCTTTCCAATCTCGAGAAACAAAATACTACATGACCTTGGCCCTTTTCCAATAGATAAAAGAACAATTGAAACAAGTGGTCAAGACTATACCTGCGAGGAGCACAGTGAATTTTTGCAATAGTTAGACAAAGTTTGAAAATAAATTATGAAATTGAACATAAAAATGAATTTTTTTTTTTTTTAATATTTTTAAGAAGCATTTTTTTTTTAACATTCCATTATAACACAATAAACCAACAAACTAAACTATAAACACTAAAATATTAAATAAACATTGTTTTATGTTAACAAAGACATGTATGATGTTATCAAATATGTTAAAAACGAGTAATATTAACCTTTCTTTTTCCCATATGTATACCTACATTGAAAATATAATGCACGAAAATACACTATAGTTTGGAAAGGTTCCACAAGGAAGATTCGTAACGACAAAATCACTCCCAAGATTAAAAAAACTTAAATGGGGAAGATTAAAAAACTTGTGGTATTGCACGTAACAAGATGAGTGGAGAAACAAAAATCCAAAATGTTTAAACCAATTCCAATAGTCCAATATGATGATAGGGATAGTGAATTAAATGACAAATAAGTAAAATGAAGTAAATGACAAAGGATGAGTTAACTTGGATTGTTAATTGTTGATGTAGATTTATTGTTAATATCAAATGAAATTAGATAATTACATCGATAGGTGTTTAGATGTTATCTGAGATTTTGGACTTACTTGAGTGGATCAATAAGATTTACCTTAGTGTAACAAATGTCAAGTGGGGATTAATTTCATGGTGGTTGTATCTTACTATGCTCAAATATTATCTGAGATTTTGGACTTCCTTAGTGGATCAACAAGATTAAGGTGAGTGCAACAAATATAAAGTGGGGATTCATTTCATGGTTGTCCTATCTTATCCTATCTTACTATGTTCAAATGCATCTTGATTAAGATTTAATTAAGTTTCAGTTAAGCGATAGTTAAAAAAATAAGTATGTTTATTAAATAGTATTTGTTTTTATGTTTATATTAATATTAATTAGTTTAATGTCTATATTAAGTAATTGGCTATACCTATAGGTTTTCACAAACCACTTTACTTATAATTATGCTAGTGAATAACAAATGATTTCTTAAACTTCTCATACGTGACCAATGATTGGTTGAACATGGTTCAAGGTTCCATATTTCGGACTGCATACCTCAATGGCGAGCCTTATTAAACAGACAGGCTCGCCTTTAAGGCAAGCCTGTAAAGTGTCATACCCATCCGCACCCATCCATGACATGAAGTATAGATGTCCATGGCATCCACCGGCTCCGGCGACGGAAAAAATCGATGTCCAATCCCCTTGAAAGTATTTACTGCTGGCCTACGGCAGCACAGAGAAGGAAAACGTCATCACAAAACTACGGCAGCATAGAGGAGGAAAACATCACCACAAAAGGATTTGAATTTGAATTTTAGAGGGAATCTCATTTATTTGAATTTGAAATTGAGCATGATTGATTAACCCCCTCCCATTCCATTCATTTAGATTTGGATTTGAATGTGAGCAGGGCCGTTGCTAGACCTTCTTGAGAATGAGCCATTAGTGCGGCAGTGTGCCATACATAGCCCAAAGCGGGCTCATGCTGTTGTATTCAACACTGTGGAGATGTGCACAAAAGATCAAGGGGGAAGATGCAGATGCATTGTATTCAACACTGTGGAAGATATCACAATGATGCTTGCTCGTCAGATGCCTCGTACATTGAAAATACTGTATGACTCGCTGTGTCTATTGCTGTCTCTCAACTGCTTCAAAAATGGCTGCCATGGCTGCAACCAGGGACTGTTGTATGTGGAGGAGACTGATGAAGAGCAGAGAATGAGAGAAAGTGACCCTGAGGTGGTATTCCCTGCCGCAGTTTGTGAAATACTTGATCTTGAATCAGCTCATCAGATTTATTTTTTTCAAGGCTGACCATAAGGAATTCAGAGGAAACATAATCAGAAAAGGCAGAACCAAAGCTTCTTCTGCCCTCCAAAACTACAAGAATGGGAGCGGAGAATGCGATGCAGTCGAAAAATACTATCTTGCTTCACCAATTATAGTATTAATCAATATTACACTAACCTTCTGGCTCGAAGTGGATGGCTTCTCCAGCTCTCTTACAACGATAAAAGCAGAATCTTATCTTTCAGGGATATCTTTATTGAATTTTTCAGCGATATCTTTAGGGCATTTTTCTCCCCATGTGTTTTTAACCAGAGTGCGTGTCAAATCTAATGCAAATAACACCAATGTCTGCCAAGTGTTGTATTTTTAGACATGCTCTTCAAACAGCCGCAATCTCAAGGCTGGATTCACTTGCTTTTGTGAGCTGTATTTGCTGTATAAGTTGTATGGTGCTTGTTGCAACGGAAGGAGGTGCTAACAATGGGTATCATACTCATTCTGTGGCACCCTCTAAACCTAGAATTGTTGTTATATCGGTAGCCATTTTCATTGCTTTAGTAATGGATGGTCTTGATTTGTGTTTATATTTGAAAATCAGAAGAATGCCCCGTTTTAGAAGCAGCTATAGGGTAAGAACTTTCTGATTTGTGGAACCATTGTTTTTGAAATACTTTGCATTGCAGCCTGTAGCGCTAGTTTCCGCGATCGAATCTATCAAGATTCATTAAGCCAAGATTCGACAGAATATGGAGAACCGAACTGGTGGTATGGTAACTGTGGACACTACTTTTTATGCTCTGCATTTTTGCTTAATGCAACCCTAGCTGGAGTTGGAGCTAAGTGGAAGTTCTCGTTGTGAAATTTATATATTTCTATAGTCATAATTGTGAATCGTAAATTAAAAGATGTTATTTATATATTTCCAAAGTGGGCTCATGCTGTTGTGTGGAGACGTGCACAAAAAATCATGTGGGAAGATGCAGATGCATTGTGTTCAACACTTATGCCCCTTGATTCTACAGGTTTTGTATTTAAATATGCAGATATTCGTGAAAAGACCTTGACCGGCAAGACCATAACTCTTGAGGTGGAGAGCTCTGATACCATTGACAACGTGAAGGCGAAGATCCAGGACAGAGAGGGAATTCCACTCCACCAGCAGCGTCTCATCTTTGCCGGTAAGCAGTTGGAGTCCTGGAGGATGGACGCACTCTCACCGACTACAACATCCAGAAGGAATCCACTCTTCACCTCGTCCTCCGTCTCAGAGGTGGAATCCAGATATTTGTCAAGACCCTAACCGGCAAGACCATTATGCGGTATCGTGGCTCTTCCGACTGCCACAGGCCACTGCTACGTCCTTCATAGTGCCCTTCAATGGTTATGTTTTACATGTATGGCAAAGAAGACAGTCCTACGAAACCACCGGGTAGGCATTGCGATTGACTGAATTTTGGGCTTCTATGTAGAACATTTTTGTTCTATAAGGTAGAAAACAATACTAGTTTGAAAAGTGAATCATAATCTGTCATAAAATTCATGCTGTACATAATAATCTTGCCGAGATCTACTGTTTTCAGGTTTTTATGAGTGGCAGGAGGATTCCACAAAGCATAATGAATATATTTGGCCATCTTCGACAATTTAGCGATTTCTCATGAACTAATTACAATTCAATTTTGGAACGTGATCATATGGATTTATAAAAGGGGAGGACTGCTTTGATTATTGTTATGTCCACGGGATTGATAGAGAAAAAGTTGTAAATATTTGCAAGCTATAGCACCTAAGGAGTCGGCCATACAAGCTGAAATCAACACTTCAAATTTGATCCATGTGACAGCTATTTGTTCTCGAATCGAAGTGGTGAACATGGCATCAATTGGTTCAATATTCTTTTGGGTATTGTATTTAATGTTTACAATGTGTGCATTCAATCCTTGATTCTATCGACTCAAATCAAATGGTTCACATGGCTTGGATGGATTCAGGTACAATGAACTATGGTAGTTTTAGCTGGTATTCACACGTTGCATTAGAACCATATTATTTGCACTTGCACTTCCATTGGTTTGATTATTAAAGTTGGTTATTGGTTCCTTGTTCTCTAAATGAATAAATTTCGCCTCTCGTAATTATGAGGATTCAAGCTTTTGATGTGTATTTTTACATTTAGAGGTAACGCCTCTCTATTTAAGGAGAAAGATATTACATGTAGAGGTAACATGAATCTATTCAATGGGAAAGATATTGGATCTTGTCCTTATGACTAAATGTCGTGCACATCACTTTGGGATATGGCAATGGTTTATATTTATGTGTTGTTTTAATAATAAGATATCCATCGGAGTTGAGAATAAAGTTTATTCCATGTCAAAAAGATTTCAGAATAAAGTTTATTTTTTTAGTATATTTTTTATTTGATTGATATTAATTTATTCCTTATTTATACGATATCTTTAAAGTTTACATCAATGAATCCATATCTTAGCAAAATTTGGGTTTTCAAATTTTCATTAGTTTCAAATTCTATGGATGTTTATTTTTATTTGAAAGGTATATTTTAGTTTTGAATATATACATCTTAGATTAGAATATAACTACTTTATTTGAAATGTACATCTTAATTTTAAATATATAAATTGTAGATTTGAATATAGTTATTTTGAATTAATGTATGGATGTTTATTTTGGTTTATTTAAAATACATATTTTAAATTTGAATATATACATTCTAGTTTGAAATATAGTTATTTTGAATTAATGTATTTTATTTATAGTTTTTTAAACACATTATCCTTATTGGAAGAGTGATTAATAGTTTGAGTTTTATATCTCATTTCGTCTCTCATTTGTTATAAGCATATTTAGGTCTTCATTCCACATAATGTGATTTTGCATATTATTTTAACAGTTTTTCTTTTGTTAAAAAAAATTGAAAGAGTTCTTGTTAAATGAGGTTATCTTCATAACCTAGTTCAACTTTTCGATGACATATCACATAATTTATATATGCGTTCACAACATTTTAAAAATATTCCAATGAAATAGATTTGTAGCTAAACCATCCAAATTTTACAAACATGGCCTATACTTAAGGTTTTTAAAAGGGTCTCGATGGATGAAGAAAGTAAAGGATGGAGACACGTAAAGGTGCCATAGTCGCCCAATTTACAGTAGGCTTATCAATCCTGAAATATTCTAGACTAGGTGTGGTGTGTTTGATTTACTTAGGACTTGATTTTACACCTGAATAGCCCATGATATAGACAATTGTCACTTGTCTCTACAAAACACATCATGTCCACAATAGTGTACTAGATTACAAGAAAACCATAGTAGAGGATCATGATTAGAAGCCTCCCTTGCAACTTCCTCAACCATTAATCAACCTTGTTGGATTTTTCTATGGGATTGTGGGAAGGCATTAAGAATATTCATTGTCCTTTCTAACTATATAGACCAAGAAGAGTGACATTATAGAGATGTCATCCCCTAATGAATAGTGCACTTGCAACACCAAGTTGGAGGTCCTTTGAGTAATGACGTACTTGCAACACTAAAGTGGAGGCTACCTCCCCCCACCTAATGTGCAAAAGATGAATTTTACATAGTGGCGTGGAGGAATGCAAATGAGGTGTCATCTCTAATTTGGTTGTATATTTCTTCACAAAGTCCAAATTGCAATTATCGGCAAGGTATATAAATGGGAACTTATAAAAAGAACATCTATATTCACATCATGACACTACTACATAGAGGGGGGTTTTGAAACAAAATTTGAGACAAAATTTATGTAAATTGTCTCAACTTGAGACAAAACAAAAGTTGTGTATTGTCTTAAATATTGTCTTTAAGTGAGTGTCTTAAACTATTGTCTTTTTAGAGACAATATATAATACATCCATTATAGACCATATTGTCTCTATAAATGACCATAATGTCTTAGGTTGAGACAAAAACAAAGTTGTGTATTGTCTCAAATATTGTCTCTATACATACAATATAGAAAGAAAATATTTTTGTCTCTGCTAATACAATAGCACTTTTCTCTATCTAGAGACAAGTTATAAAAAAAAAGTATAAAAAAAAATTAATCAAAATCAATTAAAGGCTATTTTCCTAAAATAAACTATAATATCCTATATTGTATTGGTTTGTTGTAGGGCATAGTAGAATCGAACCACCAACCTTTTTCTTTGTAATGCAAAAGCTCTACCATTGAGCTAGCTCCCTTTAAAGAATTAGGACAATAGGGACTATTCTTTGAAGTCTTTTGGTATTATGGGCACAGAGCAGTCGCCTACAACATGAAGAAAAAATCATGTTCGGCAGTCATAGTAGTGTAAACATGATGAGCAGTATTTTTGGGTAGATTTCTCTATGGAACAATGTTTGAACAAATTGAACTTGTGCATGACAACCAAACAAGGTGTCGGTCTAAAGAAGTTTCAGGTTTGTTTTAGTAGAATTAAATATTATGATAAATATGTTTGCATTTGGATTAGGAGTATGAAAAAACCTTATGTACGAATAAGGTAATAGATTTATTTTTGGAAGCACCATGCAATCCCAAAATATCATAAAGTTATAGAGAATCATTTCTCTAACAGATAGCTGTTTCCACACTCAGTTGCGAACAGAAGATGGGAACCTTTACCACTCTTCTATAGGGAATATATGATGATGAAGGAAAATCCCTATACCAAGTTCAACTTTCCTATTTTGTTTTGTTTAATAATGTTGACAAACAAAAGACATTAAAAGAAGTTGTTGAGCAGAAAAAAAACTAGTTTTATATCCAAAATTGCTGCTAGATTTGTCTATCCAACTCATAAAATATCTCAAGCAGGGATTTTCCAGTATTAGTTTTGGAATTTTGTTTGTTCATATCCAAAATTGCGGCTATATTTTTTATCATAGTTTCTTCTCTCCATTTTGAGGAATATTCCCTAGTGCTAGAAAATTTTTCCACTACACTTGAACACAAATAAGGGTGGGATAATAATCGAACCCTATAGATTGATGCATTACATTTTTTCAAAGTTTGAAAGATAAATGATTGGACTATATATTGATTTATCAACAAGAAAAATATGCCAACATCTCTACATGCAGAAAAACCATGCTAGTAGGAGAGAGGAAAAGAAAAAGACAGTTATCCTGGTGTTGAACAACTCTATGGTTAATGATTAGTTCAATCTTTATGGATGTTGAACCTATTGATTGTATAAAATAAAGGACAATAACATTTACATATTCCATGTGCATAGAAAATTAACTAAAAATATTTTTTTTTTAAACAATTTGAGAAACATCAATCTTTTATTGGAATCATATGTGTGTGTGGGTCTTGGAATCCATCCCATGCTCATATGGAAATATAATCATTGCTTCAAGGATGTTAGCATAGAATTTCTAACAAAATTTCAATCTTATAAGACTATTCATGCAAGAAATAGGGAACATGAAATACAAAACCTTCAAAACATTGTTTCTCCTTTATCCATCCTTTGTAACAAGAAGATCTAAATAAAATTTGAAGATCAAGAAGAAGGTAATTCAAACTAATAATTTGTACACATATATGAGCAATGATAAATCTAGCCACACAAAAAATATATTATGTATTCTATCTTAACATGTCTTTCAAGAGTTTTAGCCTCTACAACTGTGGCCTAGTTCATATGAAAAATAAAACCATAGAGCAGATGAATTGAACCCTCGAATGATCATTTATAAAACAAGTACCTCATTTGCTTCTCTAGCAAAACATCAAGTCAAAACATGTGGAGGACAAGTTACCTTTTTACCTTGTTGAGAATATCCAGACAATATTTGTTGGTTGTTGAATAAAATTGTGGTTTTTGTACTCATAATTATGCTAGTGCTGTTACAACCATTGTACAAAAATATAGCAGCAAAGAGGTCAAAAATTGTAGGCTCTATATAAGAAATGAAAATATGTTGTGGAAAACAAGTAAATATGGAAAATGTTCAAGGATAAAATCAAAAGAAAAATGAGCACAATATAATGAAAGTCTAACATATACATGCTTACATCAAAATTGACTGAATTTGAAATATGAGCAAAAAAAGTCTAATTAAGAAAATAAGGGTTGGTGCAAGCTAATGCTGGCCACTCTTGACGTGTTAGTCGCAATGGACTTCTGGAAAAACAGAAATCTGAACGTCAAAAAGCAATATTAGAGATACCTATACAACTTTTTGGAATATGGCGCAAGAAGATCAAACGTAGCAAATTGGATTACCTTCCGGAATATATAATATTATTTATGGAAATTAAGTATAACTCCCAAAACATGGGGTTTTCCTAAGGTTGGTATGTTATTTTTTTAAGAAAATATAATGAATATGTTTGCGTTAGCCCCCTCGTTCGGTATTCAAATGGTGGATTTTAGTTAAAAAAATTATATACAGTCATAGATAACAGGCCATTCTAGTGTGGCGCTATTTTTCCATACTTATTTATGTTAATTTTATTTTATTTTTTAATTAAGGAAGTCAGTCCATCCCTAAAATGACTAGGTCGAGCGTTATCCCTCAATATCATGGTCTTAACCTAATCAATCAACAAATTATTTTTTTTAGGATGTATGTTTTTGTGTGTACTTTTGCGGATTCTTTTCCGTTTTCAAAATAGGTGAGCCAATAAAAAGTTATACACGGAAGAAATAACCTACTCTTTGTGTAAGATTGACGTTAGTGCAATTGAAATTAACTAAAAAATAGGAACAAATAATAGTTTTAATAAAAAATTACATATTTGGAATCTGCACACATAGTTCTACAAGTGTGTGCAATTTCATTAGCAGTGGACAAGTGTAGCATACGTAGAATCATGCTTGAAACAGAAGAAGTTATAGAATAAGATGTTTTTTTTTATATTATTATATGTATTTTGGAAACCCGAACCTAAAACCATAGCAGCCAAGTCATCCACCACATTGGTGGGAAACGAATCACCCGCGATGATGATGATGGGGATGAGGATGAGGATGATGATGATGATGAGCAAGTGGGTGATGATGATGATGATGATCATATTCGTCATCATCAACATCATCATCTTGATCTTCGTACTCATCTGCATCATCATCCATCATCTTCATCATCATCATCACTGATAATGATGATGATGAAGAAGATGATGTCATCATTGATAATGATGATGATGATGATGAAGATGATCATAATCATGATGACGAAGATGATGGATGATGATGAAGATGATGATGATGACGTTAATGATGATGATTACGATGATGATGATGTTGATGATGAAGATGATGGCCAAGATGATGATGGTGATGATGATGATGATGGGGATGATGATGAGGATGGGGATGATGACTATCGAGATGATGATGATGATGTGGATGATGACGATGACGAGGATGATGATGATGAGGATGATGATGATGACGAAGATAATTATGATGATGAGGAGGAGGAGGAGGACAATGAGGATGATGATGGTGATCATATTCATCATCATCAACATCATCATCATCATCATCTTCATCATCATCATCATTATCAATGATGATGATGAAGAAGATGATGATGATGATGATGAAGATGATGGATGATGATGATGCCGATGATGACGATGTTGATGATGAAGATGATGACCAAGATGATGAGGAGGAGGAGGAGGATGAGGATGATGATGAGGAAGTGGGTGATAACGATGATAATGATGATGATAACGAGGATGATGACGATGATAAGGATGATGATGATGATGATGCTGATGATGACAAAGATGATTATGATGAGGAGGAGGAGTCTCCTTGCAGAGGGATAATGTCATGGATTCTATGTATTATTGATGACGCGTGAGGTATAGAATTTTCAATTAAGGCCCATGTGGAATTCAATTGAGCTCAATATGTTTCAATAAGATCTCGAGGAACTAGTTTTCATTCTTCGATGATGTTCAATGCTTTTCAACATATCCACGGTCTTGCATGGTAGGATGAGGATGCATTCATGGCATTTGATCTTTACGAAATATGTGTTTTGTCAAAATGAAATTCAAATTGCCTCTTTGATTAATCCTCCTCTACAAGACTTCATTTATTGCATGAATGTCACAGACTCACGGAAACTCTAAACAACACTCAATGGCATGCAACTATAACCACAAACCAAGTAGAGGTTGATTTTATGCGTTGATATAGAGAGGTGGCAGTAGGAACACAATATGGAGAAACAATGAGTTAGAAAAAACATTTGGACCAAAGTACCACAATGCTTATTAATAAAATTAAAAAAAACAATTTTTGGCTCAGGAATTGTGGTTTATCACCATGTTTCTCTTCGACACTCGCCATCAAAATACGTATAAAAATAACACGTATTTACATCCTCTTCCATTTATTTAAATCCTCATCGCATAGTAATAAATAAGGATTATTATGCATGCACATCCTCACCTTACAATGTCAATTGGGTCAAGGCGCATATACAACCATAAATTATCAAATGTGTCAAAGAGTAAGCCCTTCCAATAAGAAATAAGACCCACTCACCGAGAAAGGTCGCCGAGAAAGGCGCCAAAATCGATCACTAACTTTAAAAATGTGGAGCAACACGATATTAACATGAAGTGCTTTAGACTTGGCATGTGTCTGGTGTGTCTGATGTGTGTGTTGGAGGATGTTTTGAACCTTTTCATGGATTTTAGCCAAGTTCTGCAAAAAAGAAGCAGCTTTATCTTGTGCCTTATTACAAGTCAATTTTGTTGAACCGATTCAAGGTTTGTATGAGAGCCATCTCGTCCCGATTTGCTTGTTTCTAGTTATGGATTTTATCTTTGATTTCATTTATTTGTTGCTTGTGACAGGGTTGTATTAGTTGCTATGTTAGCTCGGATGCCCACTTCCAAAAGAGACACAACTGAAGACTTTGATATGAGAGAGAATAAATCTTGTGTTCACTTTATTGATGTGAAAAAAAATATGTTTTTCATTGCTCAAACTTATTTTGAATCTATTATCACTCATATTGTACAAAACGTTTCTATAAATAACGATCAACAACTCGAGTTTAGATATATTTCAATGTTTATACACTTATATTTTTTGCATATTTAGATGTTTTGTCATTTACCCACTAGAAACAAAGTAAATAAAACAAACATACTAAAATCAATAATTGTTAAATATATGAATCAATAATTTTTTTTTATAGTTATTGATATTGATCTATTTTAAGATTACTTTATAAGTTCCAGCATTTTAAGTTAGTCATTGATGTTATTTATTTTAATATTAATCTATAAATTACAAAATTCCAATTAATTTATTTTAAGATTAACTAGAGGAGCCTTCCTACAGTTTTCAAGAGAGAGAGAAAGCTATCCATCTATCTGCGAGATCTAATACTGTTATTTGTTGACTTCGTTTATAAAGTTAATGTTTTTTTACGGATTTGGATCTAATTTGCAACTTCATGTTCTATTTTGCAGCTACATAACTTTAACATGTGCATTGCCAAAAAAGAAGAGGCTTTAACCATTAATTCTAATTTTACAATGTGCTATGGCAATATGGCTAATGCCTGGAAGGTGTGGCATAGTATTGTGTAACACTTATCTATTGTTTTGATATATAATTGCATTTTCAATGTTTTCTTTGATTGAATAAAATATATTATAATATTGAATGATTTATTATATGTTATTTATATTATTTACCCATATATAGTGATATTTGTAGTTTTGTATAGCAGTTTATAATATAAATAATTTGGCTACTGCAAAATAGGGAAAGCGGCAAGAAGCCCTCTAGTTGTGTGCTGAAATGGTGGAGAGAGGTCTCATGCCAGATCATTGCACTCATCAATGGTTTCTCTTCCAAATGTAATATTTTTAAGGTTAAGAGTTATTAGATGAAATGTTGAACAAGCATTCACCAAATCTTATATGACTTCCCTTCTAAATAGAGAAGGATAAATGTGCATAAACTTTTATGAGTGAACATACATTTTGATTTTTACTTTAATATTTATCCACTGAATATTTAAAACAACACACCAAAAGTGTCATATAAATAGCTAAATTTTTTATTCAAAGCATTCTTAAAGTCCATTTCGTAGGATTTTATCTGCTTTTTTAGGTTATTATAATAATTTGACATTTTATTTCTTAAATATGGTATAAAATGTTTTACTTATTGTAACTAAAATACAACACACACATATAATGTATTAAATAATATTAACTAGTACATTTTAAACATATATAGGTCACAAGTTAATAATAAATGATTAGCTTATTTTGAATAATTCTATTATTAAAAAAAAACATTGAATAGAATTAAGATAATTAGAATTTTTCATATGTAAATGAAAGATTTGTATTATTAAATATTTTTGTTGTAGTTTAAATACTAAATTATTAAGCAATATTCATTATAAATTGTTTCCAAAGTGTATCATAAAATTGATTATGAATAATAACATCAAAAAAACTATCAAAGTAAATGAAGCAATAAATGGGGTCACTTTGATTATATTAACATTTATTTTCAACAACCCTAAGAGTAATTAAGTGGTCCACAATTGAATGATAATTCCTAAAAACCAACTTTTCTTTTAGCTCATTTTCCATGTAATTTTTTCTTACTCTCGAAAATAATTTCATACAACCTTGAAAAATTATGATGATTTCGTAATTTACAGGGTTATTTTTGTCACCACTTTTAAAAATACAAGCAATGAGATAAATAACAATCAATCTGGCTAAAAAGGTACAACTGAACATCCAACTAACACCCAAACATGCAATTTTTTCAGTCTTGCCTCTCCGTGACTCTTACATCATAATTTTTAAACTCATTCTCTGCCCACACACTCAAAACAATTCAAAAGCTTTAATACCTCTTATCTGCCCCATATTCCAAGTTATCATTTGATTTTTTTTTTTTAAGATGACTTTCTTTTCTCCTTTACCACCTTATGCAAAATATGCTTTAATTACTTTTGGAGAAATTGAAATCAACTATAAGTGGCTTTTTCATTCTCTTAACAACAATGTTAAAATCAAATTGAAGAACCAACTAGATCAATAAAAATTTGTTGGAACTATGTTGTGATGGTCATGAGAAAGTAAAATCCACCAACAATGCTCATGGTTCCATAACTAGAGCTCATGGTTCCATGGTTCCACCAATAATGCTCATGGTTCGATTACTAGAGATTATGGTTCCACCAACAATGCTCATGGTTCCACCAATAATGATCATGGTTCCATAAATAGAGCTCATGGTTCCACCTCCAATGCTCATGTTCCAGCAATAATGATCATGGTTCCATAAATAGAGCTCATGGTTCCACCAACAATGCTCATGGTTTCGCCAACAATGCTCATAGTTCCACCAACAACGCTCATGGTTCCATAGCTAGAGCTCATGGTTCCACCAATAATGCTCATGGTTCCGCCAACAACTCTCATGGTTCCACCGACAACGCTCATGGTTCCACCAACAATGCTCATGGTTCCATAGCTAGAGCTCATGGTTCCACCAATAATGCTCATGGTTCCACCAACAATGCTCATGGTTCCATAACTAGAGCTCGTGGTTCCACCAACAATGCTCATGGTTCCGCCAACAACGCTCACAGTTCCACCAACAACGCTCATGGTTCCATAGCTAGAGCTCATGGTTCCACCAATAATGCTCATGGTTTCACCAACAACTCTCATGGTTCCACCGACAACGCTCACGGTTCCACCAACAACGCTCATGGTTCCATAACTAGAGCTCATGGTTCCACCAATAATGCTCATGGTTCCACCAACAATGCTCATGGTTCCACAACTAGAGCTCGTGGTTCCACCAACAATGCTCATGGTTCCGCTAACAACGCACATGATGATTGATGATTGAGAAGGTTTCTGATAGCACTCGCCGATGACACGTTAGGGTTGGGAAGAAAGCCAATATAAAACATGAGTCTATGCTCCATTTGGTGTATTGTGTAGACTGTAGAGCACCTCTAAACACAATTAGGAAAAAACAATTATAGATTAAACGAAACCAGTTTCAAGTGAATCGATGATTCGTTACCAACGTCAAGAGGTTAGGATGTATGTGTTCCGCAAATACATCCTACCACCTCTACAGCATTCCACAACACAAAGTTTTTTCCTTAAACACACTTTCCGCTGGCGTTAAGGGAAATCGCAGAGAGAGTTATTTCTCCATGAAGAACGAGAAATATTCAACAGTGTACAGGTGTTGGAAATATGCAAAGATTCTACGATTTCATATTTCCTGTTTTTATAAAAAGCCCATTATTTTCAAATAATATCGATTTTGATTTTGTTTGTAGGAATTACAGGAATTCGTACATCGGGTTGGAGTCGTCGAGAGAATCAAAGATTTTTACTATGAGAACGATGCATCTGAAGAGAGGTCAGTGGCCAATGGCCATGCTCATTTGTATTATATTGAATATTTTGTACTGTGTTAATCTTCTACTAATAGCATTCAACAACATTTAAACCTGATTCAAACCTATTTTAATCTTGAAATAAATCACGACTACTCAGAACTTCAACAGGAAGCACGAGCAGTTAGGTATGGATTTCCTTTCTCACCACCTATTGGTAAACAAGTACAGATTAAAATAATAAGTAAGTTAGAATTTCTGAGATGAAGTTTGATCAATATAATATGATATTCTGGACAATTAAAGAAAATATATTACTTTCTCATTGTCATTAACATGTGTAGCAAAAGTTTAAAAAATAGTTAATGAAAATGTATTTCATTTGTTATTTTAGATATGGGAACTGAAACTAAAATATTGAAAAAAATTATAAATAAATTTGATATATATATGTGTGGGGTTAGACACCAAATATAGAAAGTTGTTTTATAATAATAGCAAAAACAATGTTACATGATAACTATAACATTTATTGTCTTTTTAATCAATTATAATATATATATATGTTAAGTTTCATAATATATATATATAAAAGTTAAGTTTCATTTTAGTTAAAAATAATTATATAAAAATTATGTGACATATCCCAAATTTGAATCACTAATTTAATGGATTTAAAAAAAATAGTAACGATAATTATATTACAAATCTTACAATGTAAATTTACCTAACAACATATTAAATAATAAGCATTTCAATTTCAACTATAACCATTTTTCTTACTTTACAAGGTCATATCACTTATCTAAGACAAATGTGTTTAGCAAAACAACTCCACGATTCTTAGTATGCCTAAAGGCGGTAAATCGTCAACAATTCTTTAACATCTTATATTCCTTTTAGACAAAGCTAACATCTTTATAAATGTGCGGAGGATACAAACATACAATTCAAATTCCATATAAAATAACGACACTTTTGCTTGTAAGCGAGGCCACACATAGGAGACCAAATATAAGATGAGACACTTCAATGCTAGTTACCTTAACAAAAAAATAACTACACATAAGGAATGCATCAAACTAGAGACATTTTATTACGTGGTTCACCCAATTTAGGGCTACGTCCACCAAAGAAGTTTATATTATTATTTATCTATTTAAAAGAAATAGATCTGCAATCAAATGTTGCATTTTTCAATCTCCAACTATCCCAAGCTTTTCTATCAATCTACATAGGGATCACTCTATCAACAAGGGAAGTAACAATTACATTCCGAACTTCAATCTTTACAATTCGGTCAAAAAGGTATCAAGTCAACTTAATAAACTAGATTGAGATTTATACACATATAATCCTAGACTCGATCGACAATTTCACCATATATGAAAACTATAGATAAGATCGATAAAAAAATAAACTAAGATCTATATAGGGTTAATTTTGGCATAATAATTTTAGAGCAGTTTCTACATTTGTGATTAGCGATCCGAGATTCATAAGGCTCAAAAAATAATGGGAGCAATACTATGAACTGATTTTTTTTTTGCAGTATATGAATATTAAAAAGATCCAAGTTCCATAAGGATTAATCTATCCGTGAACTACGAAGGTAATAGTAACATGAGCAGATTTATTTACTATTTCAACTTTTGCACCTAACTTCAAACCAATTGAGAGACGCCGGAAAATAAAGAAATGAATCAACAAGGTTAACTATCCAGAGATCCTTGCAAGGTCAAATTTGAAGTTCTGCACTTCTGTCACCAATCCAGCAATCGATTAAAGGTTACAAGGCAAACATCTTATCAAATTATATAAATATACAATCTTGATACGATTTTCAAGGCAGAGATAAGAAATATATCTACCTATGCAAGCCATTCGACAGATATATAATATATATATATGTATAATATACCACCTATTATACTTGAGAGAGGATCGAGCTTGCGAGAACGGTCCCTTCCACTTCTCATCATAGTCAACCATTGATAAACGGATTCCTTGAGATTGGGCTCTTCTACAGAGCCTTCCTATCCCAATCGAAACTTAGTTAAAAAAATAAAATTTTAAGTATAAGAATAATAAAAGTGGAAATTAATTAAAGATGAGAATTATACATCACAATTTTCATATGAATAGGGAAAATTTTTCTTAATCTTGATGTTAAGAAATTCTTAGAGCTTCCTTTTTTGAAAGAAAATTAACAATAAATAACGTTGGGTTGTTGATTGAAGACACAAAATCTTAAATTATTTTGATTAAAAAATTTGTTGCCAAATTACTTATACTCAACAACACAATGTTGAGTAACCATAATTCCATCTTTTTATCATCACTATAAGTAAAAATCCTTATTATCATTTCATATAATTCTTACACCACACAATCTTATTAGCTTTCTATTGCCAAATTACTTGGACTCAAGATTGTGTGAGTAGAAATAATTCCATCTTTTCACCATCACTATAAGTGAAATCCTTACTATTCTTCCAGTATAATTCTCACACCACACAAGCTTATGATTATTTATGCTGTATGTAAATACTTCAGTGATGTTCACGATGGTAGCTCTCATTATTAATGTTTATATAATCTATGTGAGATATACAATTTTTTAATGAATGACGTTAGTATCGACATTTTTAAAAAGTCACGCTATCGAAACTAAATAAATTAGTTTCGAGTGTTACACATGGCATTATGTAAAATAAAATTAAATAAATAAGCTTGAAAAAGTGTTATGCAATTGTTTCCATTGATACGACCACCATGTTTCCATTCAATTGTTTCTTGATACGACCAACATGCATAAAATGGGCTGTCCTTCTTAAGTTCCCTTGTTCCCTTGTTATAGTAATAACTACGAACCAAATGGGCTGTAAATTTGGGTTGAAGTAGCTGTCAAATCTATCTGCGTTGATTTATTATCTTTAGTTCCAACTCCCAAAAAACTTTGACACCACTTCACCTATACGTATGAGGTAGTTACAGAAACCCAAGGGTCGATATTAATCCACGAGCCACTTTAGAGCTTGCCGGGGCAACATTTTTTTGTAGGACATTGAAAACTACTTTGACACAGATCTCCCTCGTTTATTCACAGGTTCCACCTGCTTTTGGGATAGCTGAAATAGTTGTATGAAAGTGACTATTGTTTAAACTTCTGCGTCCATTGTGGCTGGATATATATATATTTCGGAGGCTAACATGCCAGCCTTGCAACGGATGGCAGGCTCCGAATTCAGCGGGAAGACACCAGCGTAGGCTCCACATGCCTGTAGAAATCAGGCTGCCGCTTTCCCATCGACCGTTGGTCTGTCAATTTTGTACTTAACAGGCGAAAGGGACGGGAAAGTGAAAGCTCAGACGATAATAATAATAGAACCTGCCATTTTGAAATGACATGCACTTTATTATTGACTTTTACCTTAGATGCAAAGGTGCTTGAATTAGGTTACATCAAAATTAAACTAACCATACGTGTCAGAAAAATCAGGCTGCCGCTTTCCCATCTACCGTTGGTCTGTCAATTTTGTACTTAAAAGGCGAAAGAGATGAGAAAGTGAAAAACTTCTTTTGCCAAAAGAAGTAGAAAACCACATCGTTCTAAAATTGTAATATGTCTTAAACAATAGATTCCACAAAGTGCTTTTTTGTAATTATTTAGTTTTTCAAATTCAATCCCTGCAAAATTTGGTATGTTGCATTCTATATGTTAATGCTAGTATGTGTCATTTTTGACTTGTGTGTGGCATTGTTGACATTAAATTCTTTATTATTGAAGTATTTTTTTTTTCATAAAACTTCATTGTTGAAGGGCAATTTTTTCAACCAAACGTTAGGAGAAGTTAAAAGTTCAAAACCTCAAAAAAAATATTATTGTGAAGGGCAGAGGTAAAATGAAATTCCAACCCTGTTGGTGTACATGCCTACTGTATGTATAAGCATCCTTGTTAATTTTTGTAAGTTCTAGTATATATAGTTACTTTTTTAAGTAGTTTTAGTTCTTTTGTGCTTGGATGTAGTTAAGTTTAACTTAGTTGTAGTTAAGGTTAACTTAGTTGCTTTATCCTTGCTTTATGGTGAGATTTGGGTGCATGCCTTGTATAACTTGCTTTCCAAAATATCACTCTAGACATCTATATGTATTAATTCATGGATGCAATTAAGTTTAACTTAGCTGCTTTATCCTTGCTTTATGGTGAAATTTGGGTGCATGCCTTGCATAACTTGCTTTCCAAAATATCACTCTAGAGAGCTATATATATTAACTCATTGATCATTATTCAATACAACAAGAGTTTTTTATATTAATTATAATTATTATTTGCAACAATTGATAAGATTTTTTTGTTATTAATAAGAATTATTATTTGTTGCAAGTCTACTTTTCTCTTTTTTTTAGAAATTGATTAGACGCAATTCAGTGGGTAAGAAAAGAATCTCGTTCTGCTCTCAAGCACCATCACCACCATCGGTTTTGGTAGCAACATATTCTCAGATACAAAATGTTAATAAATTAATTAACTTATCATTTTTTAAATATTAATATTAATAAAAAGAATGTTTAAATAAAAATATCTAAAGCTTTACTTATTCTAAAACTAATCAACAACATTTAATGTGTTAAATGTTTATAATTTTTGTTTAAATAAATATATTTAAGATGATAAGATAAATTATATTTCTTTTTATAAATTTTATACATTAAACACACTCTCTTACAATACTCTTATAGACTTTGTTTTTGTGCACTAATGGAACATCCTAATTCGCATTTTGATAGGTGCACATTAAAAGAGTGGTGTGGTTGTGACTGCATGCAATAATGGTTAATGAAAGTTAGAATACATATTGTACTCATAGTGATTGATTGGTTGAAGATTATAGAAGTTGATATGGTGTGAATTATAGAAGATATGTTGGAATCATAGAAATTGGTTGAAATATGAGTGATTTAAGTCATAAAGAATGTTTATTGGTCGAAATTGTTTAGACGTTGTATCTTAGAAATAGGATGGAAAATTATTTAATTATCTTATTAATATGAAAGAAATAATGGTATCATGACTTAGATTTATTCTATATGCATTAATGCTTATTTTATATGCTCACTAAAAGTTGGGCTTATGCACAATCATGAGCTCTTTTAAAGACACTTTAGTTGACACATAAATCTGAAAAAAGGAACCTTTGACTTCAAAAGGGAACTTTAGAGGTACTTGCATAACAAATTTTAAGACAATGTACAAAGGAAAAATATAGGGAATAGAATAAGCTTTCATAATATATAAATTTTACTTTAGAAATTTTGTGTACATAGTCGTTTCCAAATTTTGTTTTTTAAAATTTCAACACAATATAGCATATATGTATATGTGTCTGCAGCACTATATGAACTAATTGATAGTATTTCTAAATAAAATTTTTAAAATAGATAGAAGACATCTTTTATTAGTGCAACACCATTTTCTTGAAATTATTGATTTATTGAAGTTAGAAAACCCAAAAGGATGTTGTGTGCGTGTGCAACACTTTATGGGCATAACTTAATGAAATTTTGAATTTTTTATACGAGTGTATAGAGATTTCTTTCTTCTAGTGCACCATATAATTTGTTTGAGAAATGGTGAAGGAAGTCAAAAGTTATAGCAAAAATAATAGAGTGTTGTGTTTTGGAAGCACACCATTGTCACTTCAAAATTTAATAAAAAATGGAAAAAAAAAAACATTTATATGAAAAATTTATATATCTAGAATATATTCTACAAATCTATTAAATTTTATAAAAATTTATTATTTTTGCATAGCCAAAACCATCATTGAAATCAACCACCTGGAGAGATTTATGGAGGAAAGTAATAGCCCTATTTTTTTATCAGATCCAATAGGTTGGTTGGTCCAAACCTAATTCCGAACTAGCCACACTCGTCTCACCTGCCTATATAATGCATATTGGTTACATCTCCTTCCATCCCTATCACTTCTCAAAAGCCTAATTTTTTGCTCATTGGGAGATCGTCACGCTTTGTAATGGAGAAACATGTGCCAATATGGGTCGATGCGCATTTCTCTGAAGGAAAGATAAGCCATCGATCTGAGTTGTCAGTGAGACACACTGCTTCGAGGGTGTTTTGGCATTGGTTGCTAGTGCATCAAGGAATGTCAAAGTTGCAAAATAAGCTAAGTTGGAGAGCAAGGAAATCAAGGAACATCTACCATGAAAGTGACTTTAGGGATTGTGGCAACATGAGGGCATAAGGTTTGATGCTTCTGACGAAAATTCCATATAACATATTTCCTCCCAAAGTATGAAGCTAGATAAAAATGATAGTTGATGTACTTTGATGTGAATATCGAAAAGAGGAACCACCGGTCAGAGAACTAACAACAATGATCAAGGACTTTGCAATACAAGTTTTGATATCTCTAAACTAGACATATTAATGATTCAAAACATGGATGCGACCCAATACATTACATATCCATGTTGATACTGACTGAGCATATGGCCACCGGAATACAACGTCGATCCATACCTGAATGACTTAACAAAATCATGGATACTAAAATACAAGCGTAGATCCATGATGAGATAATGACACAGCCACAACCAATACAAGAGTGGATCTGTATGACAATACATCAATGAGGTCTCCACTACTAAAAAAATTCCATTGCAACCTAGGTGCAATAATAAGACATCAGAACAACCCAACATCTTCTACTTGTTCCTGAAACGATGCGAATCTAACAATGATCCCCAAGGTATCTTAGTGTACATTCCAGCGAATGAGAATGAATGAGTTGGAGTCGAACATCTACAGAATCATCCGATAAGAGGTCAATGATGTGAACCTATTGTCGAAAGTGAGAAAACCTGCCATTGAGGCATGCAGGCTTCAAGGTACTAGGTGGTTTGAAAATCTAATCCTTGGATGATGTGTTGGTGTTTATAGGGATAGATCCATCGAAGGAGGGCCATGATGTATTCCCCATCATCGACACAAAATTCATATAGAAGACAATCTTGGATGGTAGATCAAATGAGTATGGACTGACATAAGGTGTATGGACAAGTGCATTTGAGAGATTGTTTCAGGGATGACCAACATGATGGATAGCTTGATGATTGCAAAGTTGGACTCAAATGGAGGACTTCCCTTGAATATTTTATGGCATGACGAATGACCTAAAAATAAAGACATAATGCAACATGAACAGAGCATTATTCAGATGACCCAAAAGAGTATAGAGGGTAATGGACTTGACACGACTCAATGACAAGCTGATTATTCAACTGTCTGGATGGAATACAAATAGGTGCGATGTTTAAGGGTGATGATAAGCTTCCATAAATACAAATTCAGATGCATTTCCCTTCCCTTAATCACCGTTGTGATTGATGAGTACCTATTTTTTTATTAATGATCTTAAGGAGGATAACAGATGCTTGGTATAGCTCGTCCTCTGGATGAGTCCAATTTCACATGTTTTATGAACTTGAGAAAGGAGGGGTTTAGTCCCAAAAGGGTCCTTCCATGTATAATTTTGCAAGTCCAAAGAAGGTAAACTCGGTGGTGTTCCACATTTAGAGAGTCTGAAATGGTCAAAAGAAGACTCCAAGGTTAAATTTTTCATAACGTTAGTCCCCTAGGCTTGAAAAAAAGTAAAATAATTCCTAGAAACACTCTCCTAACCAATGGTTGACTAAGGTAAACTCTTATCACACTTAATATAAAAACTATTTCTAGCGATTTTATATACAATGTACCTATGGTGGATATGGATCTCATGTTATGCTTATTTTCACATTTTTTTGATAAAATGTTTAAGAATGTGAGATGTACCAATCTAAAATCAAACTGGCTAATGAATCAACAACCATATTCATGCGCCTTGGGATGTGTTGAAATTCAATAAATTGAAATGATCTTTCCAAGAGACATACTCGTTGAAAAAGATGGAATAGTGTAGGGTCGCGAATGACGTAGACTCAGTTTAAATGAGAGACCACAAATGGACGACAATGCAGTCCACACCATGGGAAGAGGCATCGGTTAGCAACCCAATCACCACGTGATACTCAACAATAATATTAGTTGCAGGACCTAGGAAAACTCCTCTTGAACTTATGAGTTCATCGGTAGGGGAATACAGTACCCAAGCAACCGAAGCAAGGTTTTGAGTGTGCTGGCTAGCACTGTCTCCGAATCCAGAATAGGTTGTCATCTGCTCATTCAAGCATAACATGGTAGAAGCAGTCATAGTAAAAATGAGACCCTAGCCTATGAAAGGAAATAAAACTTCACACCATATCGAACACACATCATATACAAAATGTACAAGCCACTTATGCAGGATTTCCCTAAGCATAGTACCTTTTAAGGTAGAGCCCATTTCTAGGCTCCCCCAAGGTAGACCATCATAATCGAGTAACGCGTAGGCCCCCTTTTCTAAGACACACTTCACAATGTAGGGCCCATTCCACATGGACTCGAACTTACTTGCCCCCAATTGATCATGCATCTGATCATATGCTAAGACCAAATCACCCTCATTGAAAATTCAGGGTTTAACCAACTTTTCATATTGGGATTTGATGCAATTTTTATGTGCTTCATTAGCAAGGGAAACATCACAACGCATTTCATTAAGTTTGGATAAGTATAAAAATCATTCTTCCTTAGCCGTAGTGTTTGGTAAAAGTTCAACGGCTAGTTTTAAGGATGAGATATCGCACTCTATAGGTAGTACTACTTCCCGACCATACACCAATTGAAAGGGTGTGAATCCAGTAGTGGTTTTGACAGAGGTTCTATAACCCCAAAGAGATTAAAAGAGCATTAAATTCCAATTTGACCTATGGGCCCCTACCATGCATTGTATCATGGTTTTCAAGACCTTATTGATGGCCTCTACTTGTCCATTTGCTTGGGGGTAATAGGGTTTTTTTTTTCATGGAGAAAACCCAAAGTGGCACTAAATTCAGTTACCATTTGGTTTTGAAATTGTGATCCATAGTCAGTGACAATGGCTTGTGGAACTATGAATCTAGAGATGATATGATTAAACATGAAGAGTGCGGCATTTTTACAATCTTATTTGTATGTAGGCATAGCCTTGTCCCATTTTGTGAAATAATCTACAACTACAATAACATAGCCATGCCCCCCGACCGAGGTAGTATTTCCCCCCAGTACTTTTCGACTTACGACATGGTACATGGGGTTTGAATCAGCAATGATAGTAGTTGTGTAGAGCAAAATGTAACGATGGAATATATGGATGGATATAACAACTACCAGATCCAACTTCTCAACATGTAAATATCCAACTTCTCAACATGTAAATAACATTGTTTAGAGATAGACAGACTCTTACTAAGGTAATAGATCACATGTTTTTGTCTGTTATTACCTTCTTCCACTAGCACCATACCAATTGTGGATGTGGAGGAAGAAAGATAAAAGAGATAATACTTGGTATAATCGGGCGGTTGCAACATAGGTGCATTTGTAATGGTGTGTTTTAGATTATCAAAAAAAAAAACCAATACAATTCTTTAGTCTAATAATAAGAGTTGGGACTCTTTGATCTTTGAGAATAATTTAAAAATGTAACTTTAATGGTTAAATTTTGAGCATTAATTCACAATACTCTAGGATCTTCACTGAGAGAATAACATATACAGTATATCAATGCATAACAATCACAATAAGCATGGCAAGCATCACAAGAATCAAAAGCATGAGAGACAAGAGACATAGAGTTTCCATGGCGAAAACCCTAAGGTGAAAAACCGCACAACTTCCTCAGAGAGAGAGAGAGCAATGGCTCAACTAAAGTACAACCAAAATACACTTGAGATAGTCTCCTAGAAGCAGATGATCCTACTCCTTACTAACGCGCCACTTTCTGAGTGAGAGAGAGATGACTTTCCGAATGATCTAAATAGAGATCTCCTGATCTCTATTTATACTAACCTGTTTTCCCACTGACCTTATGGGGACGACTTGTCTAGCTAGGTACATCCACAATATAATATATATTTGAGGGCCAGCCCCACACATGGTGGTCTAATAACCCATGAGCAAGTACACACACTTGTGACACTTGTCAATCCACATGACGACACTTCCTTATAGAGGAATAACACATCTCTAATAAGGGTACAATAAATATAGATGAAATACATTCCGAAGTTACATATACAGCAACACTCCCTCTTAACTAGGAAGGAATTTCTCGACACAGATCTGCTAGATAAGTCTTCTTCTCGGGATCATCATCATCGATGCATCGTCATCATCATCGTCACTGTTGTTTCTATCTCAACCAATCTCTGACTCTACTCGTCATAGGAAGTTCTATAGAGCCAGTCCTTTTTCATAATGGATGTAGGCCCACCACCTGCAAGTCTTCATTGTCACTGGCCATACTGTGGAAATCTCAGGACTTATTACATGCGTCACAAAACCTTAAAAGAGTCTCTTGACTAGCAAGAACTCTAAAGAGCATCTGAGGACTTTTTCATCCTGTCCAGATCTCCGAGACTTATTACATGTGACCCCACCACTAAACCTCGAAAGAGAATCCCAGGACTGATTACGAGCACAAGGCTCAACCTATCAGATCTCCCAGGGCACAAATTACATCTGGTCACCACAAAACCTCGAAAGAGCATGCCAGGACTGATTACGAGCACAAGGCTCAACCTATCAGATCTCCCAGGGCACAAATTACATGTGGTCATGGGAAAACCTTGAAAGAGCATCGCAAGACTGATTACGAGCACACGACTCAACCTATCGGATCTCCTAAGGCACAAATTACATGCCATAGGACAAAACCTTGAAAGAGCATCTGCCAGATATCCCAAGGCACAAATTACATGCCATAGGAAAAACCTGAAAAGACTATCTGTAGATATCCCAGGGCACAAATGATATGTCCTCCCAAGCAAAACCTTGAAAGAGCATCTGCCAGATATCCCAGGGTACAAATTACATGCCATAGGAAAAACCTCGAAAGATTATCTGCAAATATCCCAGGGCACAAATTACATGCTTATCTACACAACCTGTTTCACGGCCATAGAGTATCAACCTGATACTCACCATACATCATCCTGATGTACACATGATCATCCTGATCATCATCACTGCAACATCCTGTTGCATGTCATATGGAGCAACATCTCGAAGCTCGTCATCCATGATCATCCTGATCATACAATGCATCTACCTGATGCATACCAAGTATCTACCTGATACATATCATCATACATGATCCACCTGATCATACAGTGTATCCACCTGATACAAATACAAATACATGATACATATCAACATACATGATCTACTTGATCATACAATCTATCCACCTAATACATATACAGATACATGGTCCAAGCATCCAACATGATGCATATACAAAATACATACACATGATCCAACCGATCATATCCAGCATCCAACATGATGCATACATACATATAAATGATCCAACTAATCATATCTAGCATCCAACATGATGCATACATACATATAAAGGTAAATGATCCAACTGATCATATCCCAACATCCAACATGATGCATACATACATACATATCAAAATGATCCAACTGATCATACAAAGCAGAAACTAGAACATCATCCTGATGCTCATCATCCAGTGCTTACATCCATAGCCATGTGAAGGATCCTCCTTCAAACATTCTTGGAATGGGTTTAGAAAATGTGTCCATCACTTCTTCCTCGAAGTGTCATCAATCTAAAGAACACCAAGCCTCTCCCTAAAGTACTCTAACTTCACCCTAGCTAGTGGCTTCGTTATCACATCTACAATCTGCTCGTCCGTCACAACGTACAGGAGCTTCACAACTCCTCTCTGCACCATATCCTTGATATAGTGATATTTGATCTCTATGTGTTTCGACCTGTCATGAAACACTGGGTTCTCGGACAGCTTCACACAACTCTGGTTATCACAAAATATACCAGTAGCATCCAACGAGAGATCAAATAACTCAGAAAGTAGCTTCCATAGCCATATTGCCTCATAACTAGCTGAACAGGCTGCAAGATACTTTTCCTCAGTTGTACTCAGTGCTACGCAGGACTGCTTCCTACTAAACCAAGAGATCACACCTGATCCCATTAAACAACACCCAGATGTGCTCTTCCTATCTGCAGCATTGCTAGCCCAATCTGAATCAACATAACCCGGCAGGTTAAACTTTTGATTCGCCTCATACTTGAGCCCATAATCCACTTTACCCTTCAGGTACCTCAGAACATGCTTTACAGCAACCAGATGAACACTGCTCGGATCTGTCAGGAACTGACTCAATGTGTTCACTGCAAAGCAAATATCTGGTATCGTGTTCGTCAGGTACATCAAGGACCCAACCATCTGACGACACATAGAGACATCAACCGGCTCAGATGAAGCATCACATATAAGCTTCAGATTCGATGCCATAGGTGTGGCCATGGCCTTGCAATCCATCATCCCGAAACTCTTTAGGATATCTACTGTGTACTTCCCTTAACCAAGGAAGATCCCACCTGTACTTTGCCACACCTCCATACCTAGGAAATAATGCATCATTCCCAAATATTTCATATCGAACTCGGTAGCAAGCTTCCTCTTCGTATCTGCAATCAATTTTTCATCTCCTGTTACAAATAAGTCATCCACATACATGAGTAGAATCATAGGATTCCCTTCCTCAACCTTTTAGTAAAGGTTGGAATATGCTTTACTCTTGGTAAAGCCCAAACTAGATAGGAAACTGTCCATCCTGCCATACCAAGTTCTAGGAGCTTGCTTCAAGCCATACAAGGCTTTCTTCAATCTACACACATATGACTCCCTGTCATGTATTTTGAAACCGAGTGGTTTCTCCACATATACTTCCTCTTCAACTACACCATTCAAGAAGGCAGTCTTGACATCCATCTAGTGTATTTTCCATTTCATCGCTGCAGCCAGGGAAAGTACTGCTCTGATGGAAGTATACCTGGCTACAGGTGCAAAATTTTCTTCATAATCTATTCCCTCTTTCTGAGAGAAGCCATGAGCTACAAATCTTGCTTTCTATTTCTCTACACTGCCATCTGCAGCATGCTTGATTTTGTAGATCCATTTAGAAGTCACAACAGAATTCTCTTTAGGTCTTGGTACAACATCCCAAACATCAGTCTTCATTATTGATTGGTATTCCTCAACCATGGCATCCTTCCATTCTTTCTTTTCCGTTGCTTCTTCATAACTGGAAGGATCTTTATTCAGAATGTCACAGAGTAAAGCAACATAGATGGTATGTGATCTGGTTCTCTTCTTTGCTCTGTGTTCTTCTTCTTGAATGCCTAATCTTTCTGCATCTTGAATGAGCTCTTTAACCCATGCAGGTTTCCTCTTGTGAGAGTTATCCTCACGGGGTGGATCTACAGGTTTTTGCGGATCTTCAAACTCATGAACAACTTCTGGAACTGCTTCAGTCATGGTAGTGTCTTGAAATCTAGTTTCCTTAGGTTCTTCATAAACTTCGATAGGTGCCTTCCTTGATTTGATGAATGCTGAGTTTTTATCAAATGTTACATCCCTACTGACATCAATCTTCTTGAACCCTGGAAAGTATATTCTCTAAGCCTTTGAGCTTTCACTGTAACCCACAAAGATACCCTTCTTTCCTGAAGGATCTAGTTTAGTCCTCTTTTCCTTTAGGACATGAGTGTATATTGGAAAACCAAATATTCTGACATGGCTGACTTCAGGTTTCTTACCAGAAAAGACCTCTTCTGGTGTCTTGTTGTCCAATATCTTGTGGGGTGTTCTGTTCTGCACATATACAGCTGTTCTAGTTGCTTTTTCCCATAGATGCATAGGTAGATCCTGGTCATGCAGCATTGCCCTTGCTGCTTCCATGATTGTTCTGTTCTTCCTTTCTGCAACTCCATTATGTTGAAGATTATAAGGAGCAGTCAACTTCCTCTTAATCCCTGAATCACTACAAAGCTTCTTGAAGTCACCTGAGGTGAATTCTCCACCATTGTCGGATCTGAATGTTTTGATCTTCTTGTCATTTTGATTCTCCATCAAGGTTTTGAAATCCTTGAATTTATCAAACACCTCATCTTTTCTCTTCAAGAAGAATACCCAAGTCTTCCTGGAGAAGTCATCAATAAATGAGACATAGTAAATATACCCACTTAGAGAACTGGATGACATAGGACCACATACATCTGAGTGGATGATCTCCAGTATATCTTTTGCCTTGCTTTCACTGCTTTGAAAGCCTTCTTATTGTTCTTACCTTTTGCACATCCTTTGCAAACACCTTCATGTTTGGTCTTGATTTCAGGAAGACCCTCTACAACCTTGCTTGCAATTGGAAGAGCCCTATAGTGCATATGAGCAAGTCTTCTATGCCAAATTTTACTTGGCTACATGGATTCATGTACCATGGCATGTTCAGGTTGTCCCTTCAATTTATACAAACCTCTCTCTTGCTCTCCAATCACTACTACATCATCTATGTTCTTTGCCTTTGGCCACATTAGGACTTGGCCATCCACAAATACAACCCTCATACCTTTTGCATCCAATGTAGAGATGGAGAGTAAGTTCTTCTTGAGAACAGGTACATAAAAGACTTCTTTCATCTTCAAAGATTTTCAAAAATCTAGGTTGTAGGAGGCTTCACCACTTCCTTTGATTGGGTATTGATAATCATCCCCAAGTTTCACCTTATGGGGTGATTCATGTTCAAATAGATTCACAAAAGATTCGTTAAACCCAGTCATGTATTTGGAAGCCCCATTATCAATCAACCTATCATTACAACCATGAGAGATAGTACCTGTGAGAGCAGAAATTAGAACATATTCTTCTTCACTTGATGAGTCATCATCACTATCACTTTCTGCCCTAGCCTTCTTCTTTAGGGGTTCATTAGGGAGAGCCCTGAATTAGGGTTTGAGTTTTCCGAAGATCTACCCAGCCAAAATATTGATCCAATGCTCTAAACTTCAATTTTTGCAAGGAGCTTCCAGCTATGTCTTAAGATTTCAAAAATTCCTATTTTTGTGGAAACCTTAGGGCCAAATATGAAAATGCTCAGAATTGAATTCTGATTGGACAGATAGATTCTCCTTGATGAGTAGAGTCAATCTACTATACTGCTTTTCCAAAATCTGTGGAGAGAAACCCAATAAACAAGAAAATCAAGTTTCTGTCACTGCAAAATGTCTTCTTCTCAGGTTAGCTCTGATACCATGTTAAATTTTGAGCATTAATTCACAATACTCTAGGATCTTCACTGAGAGAATAACATATACACTATCAACATTAATTCCTTTTTAAGATCCTAATGCGCCACTTTCTGAGTATTAAGATCCTAGTGCGCCACTTTCTGAGTATTAAGAATCATAGGATTCCCTTCCTCAACCTTTTAGTAAAGGTTGGAATCTGCTTTACTCTTGGTAAAGCCCAAACTAGATAGGAAACTGTCCATCCTGCCATACCAAGTTCTAGGAGCTTGCTTCAAGCCATACAAGGATTTCTTCAATCTACACACATACGACTCCCTGTGATGTATTTTGAAACCGAGTGGTTGCTCCACATATACTTCCTCTTCAACTACACCATTCAAGAAGGCAGTCTTGACATCCATCTGGTGTATTTTCCATTTCATCGCTACAGCCAGGGCAAGTACTGTTCTGATGGAAGTATACCTGGCTACAGGTGCAAAAGTTTCTTCATAATCTATTCCCTCTTTCTGAGAGAAGCCATGAGCTACAAATCTTGCTTTGTATTTCTCTACACTGTCATCTGCAGCATGCTTGATTTTGTAGATCCATTTAGAAGTCACAACAAACTTCTCTTTAGGTCTTGGTACAACATCCCAAACATCAGTCTTCATTATTGATTGGTATTCCTCAACCATGGCATCCTTCCATTCTTTCTTTTCCGCTGCTTCTTCATAACTGGAAGGCTCTTTGTTCATAATGTCACAGAGTAAAGCAACATAGCTGGTATGTGATCTGGTTTTCATCTTTGCTCTGTGTTCTTCTTCTTGAATGCCAAATCTTTCTGCATCTTGAATGAGCTCTTTAACCCATGCAGGTTTCCTCTTATGAGAGTTATCCTCACGGGGTGGATCTACAAGTTTTTGCAGATCTTCAAACTCACAAACAACTTCTGGAACTGCTTCAATCATGGTAGTTTCTTGAAATCTAGTTTCCTTAGGTTCTTCATAAACTTCGATAGGTGCCTTCCTTGATTTGATGAATGCTAAGTTTTTATCAAATGTTACATCCCTACTGACATCAATCTTCTTGAACCCTGGAAAGTATATTCTGTAAGCCTTTGAGCTTTCACTGTAACCCACAAAGATACCCTTCTTTCCTGAAGGATCTAGTTTAGTCCTCTTCTCCTTTAGGACATGAGTGTATATTGGACAACCAAATATTCTGACATGGTTGACTTCAGGTTTCTTACCAGAAAAGACCTCTTCTGGTGTCTTGTTGTCCAATATCTTGTGGGGTGTTCTGTTCTGCACATATACAGCTGTTCTAGCTGCTTTTGCCCATAGATGCATAGGTAGATCCTGGTCATGCAGCATTTCCCTTACTGCTTCCATGATTGTTCTGTTCTTCTTTTCTGCAACTCCATTATGTTGAGGATTATGAGGAGCAGTCAACTCCCTCTTAATCCCTGAATCACTACAAAGCTTCTTGAAGTCACCTGAGGTGAATTCTCCACCATTGTCGAATCTAAATGTTTTGATCTTCTTGTCATTTTGATTCTCCATCAAGGTTTTGAAATCCTTGAATTTATCAAACACCTCATCTTTTCTCTTCAAGAAGAATACCCAAGTCTTCCTGGAGAAGTCATCAATAAATGAGACATAGTAAATATACCCACTTAGAGAACTGGATGACATAGGACCACATACATCTGAGTGGATGATCTCCAGTATATCTTTTGCCTTGCTTTCACTGCTTGGGAAAGCCTTCTTATTTTTCTTACCTTTTGCACATCCTTTGCAAACACCTTCATGTTTGGTCTTGATTTCAGGAAGACCCTCTACAACCTTGCTTGCAATTGGAAGTGCCCTATAGTGCATATGAGCAAGTCTTTTATGCCAAATTTCACTTGGCTACATGGATTCATGTACCATGGCATGTTTAGGTTGTCCCTTCGATTTATACAAACCTCCCTCTTTCTCTCCAATCACTACTACATCATCTATGTTCTTTCCCTTTGGCCACATTAGGACTTGGCCATCCACAAATGAAACCCTCATACCTTTTGCATCCAATGTAGAGATGGAGAGTAAGTTCTTCTTGAGACCAGGTACATAAAGGACTTCTTTCATCTTCAAAGATTTTCCAGAATCTAGGTTGTAGGAGGCTTCACCACTTCCTTTGATTGGGTATTGATAATCATCCCCAAGTTTCACCTTATGGGGTGATTCATGTTCAGATAGATTCACAAAAGATTGCTTAAACCCAGCCATGTATTTGGAAGCCCCATTATCAATCAACCTATCATTACAACCATGAGAGATAGCACCTGTGAGAGTAGAAATTAGAACATATTCTTCTTCACTTGATGAGTCATCATCACTATCACTTTCTGCCCTAGCCTTCTTCTTTGGGGGTTCATTGGGGAGAGCCCTGAATTAGGGTTTGAGTTTTCCGGAGATCTACCCAGCCAAAAATATTGATCCAAAGCTCTAAACTTCAATTTTTGCAAGGAGCTTCCAGCTATGTCTTAAGATTTCAGAAATTCCTATTTTTGTGGAAACCTTAGGGCCAAATATGAAAATGCTCAGAATTGAATTCTGATTGGACAGATAGATTCTCCTTGATGAGTAGAGTCAATCTACTATACTTCTTTTCCAAAATCTGTGGAGAGAAACCCAATAAACAAGAAACTCAAGTTTCTGTCACTGCAAAATGTCTTCTTCTCAGGTTAGCTCTGATACCATGTTAAATTTTGAGCATTAATTCACAATACTCTAGGATTTTCACTGAAAGAATAATATATACACTATCAACATTAATTCCTTTTTAAGATCCTAGTGCGCCACTTTCTGAGTATTAAGATCCTAAGATCAACATTAATTCCTTTTTTGAAATTTTAACATCCAACTTTGCATTCATATCTTCACTTATCAATCTAAAAAAAAGGATGATAATATCTCTAAATAAATCTTAAAAGTATTGTTTTTTTATCACCTACTATCTCCTCGAAAGACCTTAACGAAAATTTTATACTTGGCAAATCCATCTCCCATATATAAATAAATATATAATGAAAATAGATATATACATATAATAAGAATAGAAATAATATATAAATTAGTTAAAAAAGATAAAATTTTATGTATGAGAATAATAAAAGTGGAAATTAATTAAAGATGAGAATTATACATCACAATTTTCATAAAACAAAATCTTAAATTATTTTGATTAAAAAAATTGTTGCAAAATTACTTATACAACCATAATTCCATCTTGTTGCAAAATTACTTATATAGCCATAATTCCATCTTTTCATCATCACTACAATAAAATCCAAATTCCATCTTTTCATCATCCCTCTAAGTAAAATCCTTACTATTCTCCCAGTACAATTCTCACACCACACAAACTTATTATCGCCAATTTACATCGACTCAACATTGTGTGAGTAGACATAATTGCATATTTTCACCATCACTATAAGTGAAATCCTAACTATTCTTCCCGTATAATTCTCACGCCACACGAGCTTATGATTATTTATGCTGTATGTAGCTGTCAAATCTATCTGCGTTGATTGATTAGCTTTAGTTCCAACTCCCAAAAAACTTTGACACCACTTCACATATACGTATAAGGTGGTTACAAAAACCCAAGTGTCGATATTAATCCACGAGCCACTTTAGAGCTTGCTGGGCAACATTTTTTTGTAGGACATTGAAAACTACGTTGACACAGATCTTTCACAGATTCCACCAGCTTTTGGGATAACTGAAATAGTTGTATAAAAGTGACTATACCAGAAAATTACGGGACCAAAAAAAGGTCATGAATATTGTTTAAACTTCTGCGTCCATTGTGGCTGGATCTTGGGCTTCGAATTCAGCGGGAAGACATCTGCAGAGGCTCCACATGCTAACGTCCACGGTTCATGTTTAATGATGATTAACATAGCTTATAATTAAAGATGGTAAACAATAGTTATTGGTGATTATTAAGATTGATGATGTTTAATAATAATTAATACTAATCACGTTAAGTTGTTTGTGAGAAAGTCAAAATTATGAATCTTCAAGTAAAAACATGGTCTACCTATAACTAAGGATTTAGCGAAATCCTAAAGATGTTATAATTATAAGTTCAAGATCTTCACGATTTGAAGGATGAGGCTAGAATAAACAAACTCAATCTTATAACATAATTTAATAACTTTCCTCAATCTTATAACATAATTTAATAACTTGAGGAAAGTTATAGGAGTTGATATGGTGTGAATGATAGAAGACATTGGTTTCATAATAGTTAGTTGAGGATTATAGAAGTTAATATGGTGTGAATGATAGAAGACATATTTGAATCATAGTGATTGGTTGAAATATGAGTAATTTAAGTTGTAATGAATGGCTATTGATCAAAATTGCTTAGACGTTGCCTCTTTAAAATGAGAGAAAAAATTATTTAATTATTTTATTAATTTGAAAGAAATAATGGTATCATGACTTAGATTTCTTCTATATGCATTTATGGTTATTTTCTATGCTCACTAAAAGTTGGGCTTTAAACCCTTGACTTCAAGAGGCAATTAGAGGTACTTGCATAACAAATTTTAAGACAATGTAAAAAGGAAAAATATAGGAAATCACAAAGCTTTCATAATATATAAATTTTACTTTTAGAAATTTTGTGTAGTTGTTTCTAAAATTTGTTTTTTAAAATTTCAACACAATATAGCATATATGCCTACAGAAAGATGATAGTATTTTTTAATAAAATTTTGTAAATATATAGAAAGTTCATCTTTTAATAGTGCAACACTATTTTTCCTAAATTATTCATGATGTTTTCATTTTTTTATGATTTATTGAAGTTAGAAAATATAACACTATTTTTCCCAAATAATTCATGATGTTTTCATTTTTTTATGATTTATTGAAGTTAAAAAATATTGAAATAGGGATGTTGTGTGTATGTGCAGCACTTTAGGGGCATAACTTAATGAAAATTTCAATTTTTTTATATGAATGTATAGAGCTCTCTTTCTTCTAGTCCACCATATAATTTGTTTGAAAAATGGTGAAGGAAATCAAAAGTTATGATGGAGTGTTGTATTTTTGGAAGCACAAACTTCAAAACTTAATAAAAAATGGAAAAAAAAAACATTTATATGAACAATTTATTATAATTATGGAAAAGAAAAACATTTACATTTTATAATATAAACCTAACATAATATATTATATTATAATTATTTATTAGTAAATATAATATAATTTAAATATCAAATTAACATAAATATAATATATTAAATTAATGGTAATTTTTATGGTTAATTTAATATAAACTAAATTTATATAATGGTTAATAAATTTATTGTATAAGTTTTATAAATTTATTTTAAATGTATTAAATATTTATATTGAATATTTAAATATAAATTAAATTTATAAAAATGTATTATTGGTTGTTATTTATAGTAAATATAAGTTATATTATATCATAAATATATATTAGATTAAAAATTAATTATTGACCATAATTATTTATATGGATTTAATATATGCGTAAAATTTGAAATTATGAATATATGATTTCATAAAGATATTTTAAATATTAAATAAGTTAATTATTTATAACCAGCCTAGATCCAAATCCTAGGTTCTATCAAGCTTCGAGGTGTAAACCTCTCCTTGAATAGCTCCTTGAGTGCAATACCTGAGCCCAGGTTTGCACCTCAGAAGATTTGATCCCTCTAGATGCTTGAACATTTGTTTGCAGTTTATTAAACATGGCATTGTTGAAATCAATGCAACAATATTTTTTTATTAAATTGATTAATTCAATGCATACATGTAAAAAAGAAAAACAATGCATTGTTGAAATCAATGCAACTAATCAAATCAACATACATCTTGTGTTTTTTAAGAACATTTGTGTGTTGTCTATTGGTAAGTAGTGAGATGATTGGACTTAAAGTTCAAATCCCTTTTATTTTTTCTATTTCTTATGTCGGTCATAGTAATTTTTTTTACTTCTTATGTCTACTATAATATATTTTTTACTTATTTATTTTATTTCTTATATTTCTAAGCATTGTTGAAATCAATGCAACCATGTTTTTTATTAAGGTTCAAATCCCTTCTATTTTTTCTACTTCTTATGTCCGCTATAGATTTTTTTTTACTTCTTTTGTTTCTACTTCTTATGTCTACTATAATATATTTTTTACTTATTTATTTTATTTCTTGTGTTTCTGTTTTTTATGTCAACTATAATATTTTTACTTCTTTATCCTTTTTACTTCTTTATTTTATGTTGGGTATAATATTATGTTTCTACTTTTCATATCCACTATACTATTTTTTCAACTTCTTTTTTTTTATGTGGGCTATAATTTTATTAATGGCCATATGGACAAACGTTACAATATCTCCCTCATATTGGGCTATAGAGTGTCTCTCGTGCAAAAACTCAAAACTAATATTTTGATTTTTATTTTATGAGTACTTTATTTTATTACATTATAAGTACATTCATTATATGTTCTATAAAAGGTATGTATTCAAAATTACTCATATTTCAAGTCACATCAAATTAGATTTTTTTATTAATTTTATTTATAGACATATTTTAAATTTAACTTAACTATAGTTACATTGAATTGAGTGTAAGAGGTGAGTTGTAAATACACCTTCCCCATAAAATGCATAACTCATAATATTTTATTAGATCTATTAAAAGGCCCATTTAGACCTCAAAATTCCCCTAATGGAAGTTTACAATTTATCACCTTTGAGATGTTGCATATATAGTTAATTGGTGTACATTAGTGATGGGAGAGCAATTGTCATAACCCGAAAATTTCCAAAAATTTAAAATTTTTTAAGATAGCAATAAATGTTATTTAATGCAGTCTTTTAACTGTCTGTTTAACTTACTTGGTTGTATGTGTGTATGAAAGATATTTATTGTACTTAAATGTTATTATGGTTATCTATTTCCTGTTAATGGTTGTTTTATTGTGTCATAACCTCCAGGGGAAACTTGCCATAGCAGGCTGGGCTTACTTAGCTTACGAGCTAATGCATCAAACTGTTTTTCTCTTTACAGATCTACAGGTAAGGTGCAGTCATGACAATTATATCTTTAAAGTGTTATAATCCAATTAGTTGTACCAAAAATCATTCAAATAAAAGGTCTTTGCTCACTCAGTTTTCAGGTGTTTGAAGGTAGCATTCTGCATACGAACTTCTCTATTCTTTCTATTATTGAATTTGAAACTTCTAGCGATGATGATAGCTGTATTTCTGAAGTGTCCAAGAATTAAACAACTTTGTGGAATAATTGCCATTGATAATGTTATTGTACTGCAGATGCGCCTCATAATTAGCATAGTAAAATAAATCTCTTACCTGTTGTCAGCATTAATTAGATATTCTAACATTTACAAGTCTCCTTCTAATCATCTCAAGCTTGTATAAGTTGAACAAATTATATTTATATCAATGATTCTAAATTTATAAGCTTAACCTGAGTGATTTGTCTAAATGTTTATAAGGAATCTGAAGTAGTTGAATACTTGTTATGATAATTTGGAATTATCGTAACAGGTTTTTATCAACCCAAAAGGCGCTTGCATTGCACCCCTATCTTTATTAATATATCTTCTTTATGTTTAGAATACTCCCAAGACTGGGTTTTAAAACAATGTTTATAATTCAAGTTATGAGCAAACTATGCATTAGTATCTAACAATATCACCAAGCAATAATTCATATTACTCTTACTATGATTTTGTTTGGCATCAAGGTGAAGTTCTCATTGAATTGATAAATGCTAAAAACAATTGCTTGATTAATGGGTCGTAGACAAAGTGATGTTACTCACTATACAATGTTTGATAGCAATGTTCAAATCATGGATTCAATCATATGGTAACGCGACCCTATGGAATATCCATATTATCCTTTTTATTTGGCACAATGATGATGTTGTCGTCGTAAACAAACTATGTAAAAGTGACCCATTGCATGAGAATTATTAAAAGGATACGTGGCTAATTCACATCCGAGTATTCATATCATAAGAGGTTGACTAACCCTATTCCTTACCATTTCTTCCCTCACCTTCGGGCTCAGCCGCTCTGTGGGTTTTCCTGTCCAAAATTTGCCGAAACCATGGTGGTATCTACTCCCCACACTATTATAGCTCGCTGTGCTTGTCCATTGATAATGTTTAGGAGTCGTGTTTTTGCTTTTCAACAGCTATAGTCTTCTTTGTGAGAACCCTAGGGTTCTATCCTTACTATTACTAGTTTCATACCAGTCACGGCTTCCATTGTTGCATCCCTTTCACTTATTTCTGAAACCCTTCATCGTGGAATGTATCTTTGAATTCGCCAACTCCTTCTCTGGTGACCAAGGGTAGGGTTCCCACTTAATCGCTCATGGCTTCAAGACTAATCACTGTGGTTGTCTTCTTCATTCAAATTGCTGGTGAGCTATTACAGTTGGCTTCGTAGTGTTATATTCAAGAATAAAATTGAAAGATGGTTGTTTCGTTTTGTTGAGAAAATAGACAGGTAACCGGTTTGTTGTTCTTTGTCCTAAGTAGGTGTTGAACACTCCATAAGGTGTACAGGACGCAGCTCTCGGCAGTTGGCTCCTCCGGGTAAGCCTGGTCCTTACCATGGCATGTTTCTCCTTGGGGTTTTGTTTGGGCGACTAGGGTTTGGTTTGATGGACTCAGTCGATAGTGTGGCTAGTATACTCCTTTCGGCACTTGTTTTGTTTTTTTTTATACAAAAGGACTGTAATGTAAAAAAATAGATTTGAAGAAGACAAGGCTTGAGGGATATCCTGTAGGCGGGGTTACGACCTCGGTTCTTATGTTTCGATGTAACATTTTAAAGGGTTTTGTTGGAAAAACAACCAGGGTTTTGGATAGTTAAATTAATATAAGTTTCTGCCTGTACACGGGCTTGTATAAGGCGTGTGTTATTTTTGTTATAACTGTGTGTAGTGGTGGTAATATCTTTTGTTCTCCAAAACGATGTTAATGTGGATTGTGACTCGGCTGTAGTTAAATCTTATAATAGCCAGGGAGGAATGGTTTTGTTTTTATTTCCTGTGTGATGTAAACTCTTTAAAACATGACTTATTACAGTAATTCTATAAGCCGGAGTTGGTGTATGGTGTGTGTTTCAAGTTTTGAAGTTTTTATATAGAAATATTTTATTAATGCGAGCTATAGCCGTTGGTGAGTTCATGATGATGAGTTTTTGTTTAACGTTTGGACCCCTGTAAGATTTGTAAAGGTGGGAGGTTCAAGCTGATACGACGGTGGTTTTGCTTAAATGATTATGTATTAAATGGATAAGACTCTGTCAGTACTATGCGTTCATATGAAAGATAAAACTAAAGATTTAGAGCTCAATAAGGAGCTAAATATACGATTCTGTTATAGTGATTATGCTCATAAGGAAATAAATAAAAAAAGAAATCTACTTGTTTATCTTGGCCTAGAGTTAGTTATTGTTTTGTCTTTGATTTCTTCTGTTTTAAAAGTTAATAACTAGGTCAAAGTTCTGTCGAATGGTTTTCTTGTTGTAGAAAACTAAAGAGATAGGTTTTTGGTTCAAGCTCCTTGGTCAAACTTAATGTTTAGTTAACTATTCGGTTTGTTTTAGCTAAGACTCTATTAGAGAAATAGTTAAATAGGTGAAGGACATTGCTATACTGTTGTTTTGGTTTTAAAGTTGAGTCAAAAACGGTTCTGCTGGTCCTTTTGTATGTTCAGTCAATAACGAAATATACTTCCCTTTTTAATTTGGCTCGTCCACTTATGTGACAGATAATGACCTGTACAAATGTTAGCTAGTGTTTGTATCTGCAATAATGTCTATGATAATATATTCACTGTAGTTTATAGAAATTATATTTATTTTGTTCTTGTCACGGTTTTAAACCAATTGTAAAACCAGAGAATGATTATTGGTACTAACACCCTACCTATCTTATTTAACATAATTAATTAAACTATATCTAGAATTTACATAAATAAACCATTGCTTATAATCTTACTATTGTACGACATGCAGGATAAACATTATCAGTACTGAAATAATGCTGTAAGGAAGACTGAAAACAAAGTACTTATTTAAAATCTTATATGCTGATATTCTGGGATATTATCTTTTACTAAACTGATATTATTCAGACGATTAAATGATAATCATAACAACATTCATTTAAACTTAATAAACACAAAGCAATAAATAACATAACCTGTTTAACTGGGGTCAACAACAGCAATGGGAGGCTGTTCCTCCCTACCAATTCCTGGAGAGTGCCTAGACAACACTTCTCAGGACCCCCGAGCTTGCTTTGGTCTCCCTGGCTAGAACTAGGTGCAGCAAAACAATTCACTCAACTAAATAGCTAAATTGGAACCAAGTTACTGCAGCATCCCTCTCAAACCACTTCCTTACTGTATTTCCCACTTCCTCAATGGGACTTCTGAATAGCATTCACCTGAATGTATTCTCCCTCTTGAACTATTCAACCCTCAGTTCAGTTCATTGAGTACTATTTAAAAGATTTCCTAGGTCTTAGTTGGGTTAACTGTCATTAATGAGCCACCTGCTCAGATTCCACTTTCTTGGGGAATCATGACCCCAAAATATAGGGAAGTTGCCACCTGCAACTTAGGAAGTGTTTGAGCATGCTGCCACTTGTCTTTTGCCTTTCCACCTAGTTCCATCCACCAGTTAGACCAGTAACCTCTTTTAACAACTCTCCCATGCTGTTGTCTCCATAATTTATTTATTAATAATAAAATATTCAGAATTACATTCCATTTCTGGTGACTCTGCTGAGTCATCAATTTCTACTAAGCATTAAATTTAACATAATGTCTTAGAAATATGATAAAATAATTACATTATTTTCACAAAATTGGGGTATGTGACATACACACCCCCTTAAAATGTAACATCGTCCTCGATGTTACTTATTCCTCATCCTCAGCCACCTGCTGGAATAGATTTGGGTATGCTTCCCGCATCTTACTTTCCAGTTCCCAGGTAGCTTCTTCAGGACTAAGGTGCTTCCATTGCACCTTCAGCTGTCCAATGGTGCGGTTCTGCAGAGTAATTTCCCTCCTCTCGAGGATACAATCCGGTTCCACCAGAACTTCCCCTTCTGGTTCTACCTGTACAATGTTCTAGTCAATAACATGAGTAGCATCATGAACATAATTTTTTAGAACATAAATATGAAAAACATTGTGTACTTTTAAATTAGGTGGTAATGCCAGCTGATAAGCAACTTGACCGATTCTAGATAAAATTTCAAACGGACCACAGTAACGTGGCGCTAATTTTGCACAACTTCCCAGTCTTAGGGAGCTCTTCTTTGGCCTTACCTTGATGAACACATGTTCACCTACGTGGAAGTCTTTAGGAGTTCTTTTCAAATCTGCTTGACTCTTTTGCCGATCCTGGGCAATCTTCAAATTTACCTGCACTTGTTTCACAATCTGTTCCATCTCTTTTAACAAATTAGGACCTAACACTAATCTATCTACTGGATTACTCCAAGAGATAGGAGTGTTACATTTACGTCCATACATAATTTCAAAAGGACTAAACTTAGCTGACGATTGATAGTTGTTATTGTATGCAAATTATGCTAAATGTAAATAGTCCTCCCACTTACCTAGTTGATCCTTAACATACATTCTCAGCAGATCTTCTAATACCTGATTAACTCTTTCCGTTTGTCCGTCCGTCTGAGGATGGAAGGAAGTGCTGAAATTTAGTGTTGTGTTTAATCCTTTAAACAAAGTCTTCCATAAATTCCCCGTGAATTTAGGATCCCTGTCTGATATAATAACTTTTGGAACACCATGTAACCGAAAAATCTGTTTCAGAAAAATATCAGCTATGTTTACAGCCTTGTAAGTGGTTTTAACAGGAATAAAGTGTGCTGATTTACTCAATTTATATACTACCACCATAATTGAATCATTCTGATGCTGATTTTTGGGTAATCCCGTAATGAAATCTAAGCTGATTATTTCCCACTTCTAGCTGGGAATAGGTAAAGGTTGCAGCAACCCAGCTGGATGTTGGTGTTCTGTTTTCACTTGTTGGCAGTCCAAACATCTAGCTATATACTCAGCTATTTTAGATTTTATATTAGGCCAAAAATATTCTTTTCTCAACATGGTGACAATCTTCTGGTAGCCTGGATGCCCTGAATAAGGGGTTTTATGAACTTCGTCCAGGATTAACAGTTTAACTTTAGGTACATTTGGAACATACAGCCTATCCTTAAACAATAAAAATCCCTCTTTGTTTAGGCTATAACCCTTTATTAAACTTTTTGTAGGTTCATCTTTAGCTGTAACTTGTAACTTTTGATAATTTTCATCTGATTTTATCCCTTCAGCCAACTGTTCATTCAAATCAGAGGTATAAGTGTTGCTAGCTGATACAAAATTCAGCCTTGCATTTCTGCTCAAAGCATCAGCCACCTTATTTTCCTTTCCTTTTATGTGCTGAATTTCAAAATCATATTCACTTAAGAAGGCCAACCACCTGGCTTGTCTTGCATTTAAATTAGGCAGATCTAAAAGGTATTTCAGACCCTTATTATCAGTCATTAAAGTAAATTTTTTTCCTATTAAATGGTGTCACCACATATTTAAAGCATGGATAATAGCAGCCAATTCCAAATCATAAGTGGCATAATTCTTTTCGTGAATCTTCAACTTCCTAGACTCATAGGCAATGACATGCCCATCCTGAGTCAACACTCCACCTAAAATAGGCGCGGTTATTAATAAAGTCTTCAATTTCTTAAAGCTTTCTTCACACTTAATGTTCCAATCGAACTTCTTGCCTTTCTTTTGCAAGGAAGTGATTGGGTTGGCTATTTTTGAAAAGCCTTCAATGAATCTCCAGTAGTAACCGGTAATTCCCATGAAGGACCTAACATCTGTTACGTCTTTTGGTACTGGCCAATCCTCAATTGCCCGGATCTTTTCAGGATCAACTGAAATCCCTTCCCTGGTGACTACATGTCCTAAGTACTGGATTTCATCTTTGAAGAAGTCACATTTACTGAACTTCGCAAAGAGCTGCTGCTCTCGTAGTTCTTGTAAGACTATCCGTAAATGTTCTTTATGCTCCTCTTCATTCTTAGAATAAACTAAAATGTAATCGATGAATACGACAATAAATTTATCTAAGTACTCATGCATTATGTTATTCATCAGGCACATAAAGACGGCTGGGGAATTAGTAAGTCCGAATGGCATTACGACAAATTTGTAATGTCCATATCTTATTCTGAAAGCTATCTTAAATATATCCTCTTCTTTAATCCTCACTTGATGATAACCCGATCTAAGGTCTATCTTAGAGAACACCGTAGCTCCACGTAGCTGATCAAACAGATCATCTATGTGAGGTAACGGATATCTGTTTTTAATCGTCATCTTGTTCAGTTGATGGTAATCTATGCAAAGTCGCATAGTTACGTCCTTCTTTTTAACAAAAATTACTGGTGCTCCCCAAGGGGACACACTGGGTCGAATGTAATTCTTATCTATTAACTCCTTTAACTGAGTTTTCAATTCATTAAGCTCCAAAATATTCATACGATACAGAGCTTTTGAGCTGGGTACGGCACCTGGTACAAGTTCAATTGTAAAGTCCAATTCTCTTTTGGGAGGTAATCCTGGGATTTCCTCCGGGAAAACATCAATAAATTCATTTACTACAGGGATATCCTCTACTGTTATCTTGCTGCCTTCTGACTTATCTGTCTCATCTGTAATAGTTACAGCATAAGCTTTGCACCATTTTCTGACTGCCCTTTTAAGTTGTAAAGCAGAAATCTGCCTGACTACTGTTTTCCTAGGAATAGCCCTAACAGTTATAGGTTGTCGATTATTGTTTACACATCTAAAAGTTTTGTCAAAATAGTTCAAAACTACCTTATGTTGTTCTAACCAGTCCATACCAATAAGCATGTCATACGAGCCAAGTGGCAGAATATTTAATTGAACAGTAGTTTGAAAATCATTCATATCTAAAGTACATTCTTTAACATAACAGTTTACTTTCCTTTTTGCCCCAGTAGCTAGTTGTACAGACCAGGAATTATCAAACCTTTCAACAGTTAGATTACATTTTTCTACTAGCTGGGGTGAAATATAACTAAGACTAGCACTTGGATCTATTAAAATAATTACAGGGATTTTGTTAATCATACCTCCTACTTCCACCATGGAAGTTTGATAATCAGCTTGGCGGTTCTCCAACGCTGCGTTGATTCGGGGCATAGTCCCTGCAAAGTCTCCAACATTCATTTCATCTTGTATGGTGTGAATGTTGCTGTTTGGTTTCTTTCGATTTGGGCAAACTGAAGCATAGTGTGGGCCATTGCATTCCCAGCACTTGACAGGTTCTTTTCGTTCAAAATTCTTAGTGTAGTTTCCGTGATTGTTAGGAACCTCCTTGCTGCTCTTGAAGTTACTGGAATTATTAGCAACTCCATTTTTGCTTCCTTGGATGTTTTTACCATTAAATAGGGTTATGTTCTTGTTATTTTTGAAACTTTTCTGGGGTACAAACTCCTTTTTCCTGTACTTAGGCTGATTGTTATTCTTTTTAGCTTTCCAGCTGGCTATCCCTTCTTTCTTTTTATTCTGTTCATAACAAAAATTAGCCTTTCGCATAGCCTCTTCCAGTGTTTTGGGGTTATCATATTCAATTCTGTCCTTGATATGATATGGTAGGCAGCTAAGAAACCGCTGTATTTTTGGTTTCTCTTCGACAAAATATGGCACATACCTTAACAGACTCAAGAATTTACTGTTTAAGTCCTTCATAGTCATAGATCCTAGCTTCAGTTCATAAAATTCCTTGGCCCTTTCTTCATAGTATTCTTCAGACAAAAATTTCTTTTTGAAGTACCTTTTAAAAGTACTCCAATTGACTTCTTTTTCTTTGATCCCCTTGACCCTTTTTAGGTCTTGCCACCATATATCTGCCTTTCCAGAAAGGTTATATATGGCCATTCTTGCCTTCAGCTAATTTGAATAATTGTAGATCTGAAAATATTTTCTCATCCTGGATAACCAGGATTCTGCCTCTTCTCTTGTCTCAAATTCTCCACTGAAAGTTGGGGGTTTTATTTTCTTAAACTCCCCGAAAATCTCTTCATAAGGTCTGTACTTTTTCCTTCTGTTGTGCAGCTTAGCTTCACTACTGTCACTAGTAGTGCGATAACTGTGTTGTTCCCTTCTTTCTTCAGATGATGAGCTGTTGTCAGATTTAGCTGGTTTCATACTTTTAGACCCTCTTTGATGACTAGCTTCTTCTGAGTCAGCTCTTTTGCTCCTTCCTTCTGTCTGAAATTTTTCTATCAATACCTGATTTAGCTGCTCTTGAGTTTTCAGAATTCTTTCGTTATCCTTCTTGACTGTTTCTATTTCCGTCTTTAAACCTTTTATGGTCTGCATCAGTTCCGTGGAGTGAGCAATTACCTCCTCTGTCACAGGTTCTCTCGACATCTGTCTTGTCGCAGTGTTTGGATATTCCTGCTCAGCATATTCTCCTAGCTTTTCCATACCTGCCTGTTAAATTCAGAAAAAGGAAATTTTTCTGCTCTACTTCATGAAACAGAAATATAAGTTAGTACATTATATATATAAATTTTTCTTTCATGGTCACTGTTTTGCGGAAACTAGTGGAGACACATCCAAGCCTAGTGTATGAACCATGCTCTGATACCACATGTCATAACTCGAAAATTTTCGAAAATTTAAAATTTTTTAAGATAGCAATAAATGTTATTTAATGCAGTCTTTTAACTGTCTGTTTAACTTACTTGGTTGTATGTGTGTATGAAAGATCTTTGTTGTACTTAAATGTTATTATGGTTATCTCTTTTCTGTTAATGGTTGTTTTATTGTGTCGTAATCTCCAGGGGAAACTTTCCATAGCAGGCTAGGCTTACTTAGCTTACGAGCTAATGCATCAAACTGTTTTTCTCTTTACAGATCTACAGGTAAGGTGCGGTCGTGACAATTATATCTTTAAAGTGTTATAATCCAATTAGCTGTACCAAAAATCATTCAAATAAAAGGTCTTTGCTCACTTAGTTTTCAGGTGTTTGAAGGTAGCATTCTGCATACGAACTTCTCTATTCTTTCTATTATTGAATTTGAAACTTCTAGCGAAAATGATAGCTGTATTTCTGAAGTGTCGAAGAATTAAACAACTCTGTGGAATAATTGCCATTGATGATGTTACTGTACTGCAGATGCGCCTCATAATTAGCATAGTAAAATAAATCTCTTACCTGTTGTCAGCATTAATTAGATATTCTAACATTTACAAGTCTCCTTCTAATCATCTCAGGCTTGTATAAGTTGAACAAATTATTTTTATATCAATGATTCTAAATTTATAAGCTTATCTTGAGTGATTTGTCTAAATGTTTATAAGGAATTTGAAGTAGTTGAATACTTGTTATGATAATTTGGAATTGTCGTAACAGGTTTTTATCAACCCAAAAGGTGCTTGCATTGCACCCCTATCTTTATTATTATATCTTATTTATGTGTAGAATACTCCCAAGACTGGGTTTTAAAACAATGTTTATAATTCAAGTTATGAGCAAACTATGCATTAGTATCTAGCAATATCACCAAGCAATAATTCATATTACTCTTACTATGATTTTGTTTGGCATCAAGGTGAAGTTCTCATTGAATTGTTAAATGCTAAAAACAATTGCTTGATTAATGGGTCATAGACAAAGTGATGTTACTCACTATACAACGTTTGATAGAAATGTTCAAATCATGGATTCAATCATATGGTAACGCGACCCTATGGAATATCCATATTATCCTTTTTATTTGGCACAATGATGATGTTGTCGTCGTAAACAAACTATGTAAAAGTGACCCATTGCATGAGAATTATTAAAAGGATACATGGCTAATTCACATCTGAGTATTCATATCATAAGAGGTTGACTAACCCTGTTCCATACCATTTCTTCCCTCGCCTTCGGGCTCGACCGCTTTGTGGGTTTTCCTGTCCAAAATTTGCCAAAACCATGGTGGTATCTACTCCCAACACTGTTATAGCTCGCTGTGCTTGTCCATTGATAAGGTTTAGGAGTCGTGTTTTTGCTTTTCAACAGTTATAGTATTCTTTGTGAGAACCCTAGGGTTCTATCCTTTCTGTTACTAGTTTCATACCAGTCACGGCTTCCATTGTTGCATCCCTTTCACTTATTTTTGAAACCCTTCATCGTGGAATGTATCTTTGAATTTGCCAAGTCCTTCTCTAGTGACCAAGGGTAGGGTTCCCACTTAATCGTTCATGGCTTGAAGACCAATCACTATGGTTGTCTTCTTCACTCAAATTGCTGGTGAGCTATTACAGTTGGCTTCGTAGTGTTATTTTCAAGAATAAAATTGAAAGATGGTTGTTTCGTTTTGTTGAGGAAATAGAGAGGTAACTGGTTTGTTGTTCTCTGTCCTAAGTAGGTGTTGAACACTCCATAAGGTGTACAGGACACAGCTCTCGGCAGTTGGCCCCTCCGGGTAAGCCTGGTCCTTACCATGGCATGTTTCTCCTTGGGGTTTTGTTTAGGTGACTAGGGTTTGGTTTGATGGACTCAGTCGATAGTGTGGCTAGTATACTCCTTTCGGCACTTGTTTTGTTTTTTTTTATACAGAAGGACTGTAATGTAAAAACATAGATTTGAAGAAGACAAGGCTTGAGGGTTGTCCTGTAGGCAGGGTTACGACCTCGGTTCTTATGTTTCGATGTAACATTTTAAAGGGTTTTGTTGGAAAAACAACCAGGGTTTTGGATAGTTAAATTAATATAAGTTTCTGCCTGTACACGGGTTTGTATAAGGCGTGGGTTATTTTTGTTATAACTGTGTGTAGTGGTGGTAATATATTTTGTTCTCCAAAACGCTGTTAATGTGGATTGTGACTCGGCTGTAGTTAAATCTTATAATAGCCAGGGAGGAATGGTTTTGTTTTTATTTCCTGTGTGATCTAAACTCTTTAAAACACGACTGATTACAGTCATTCTATAAGCTGGAGTTGGTGTATGGTGTGTGTTTCAAGTTTTGAAGTTTTTATATAGAAAGATTTTATTAATGCGAGCTATAGCCGTTGGTGAGTTCATGATGATGAGTTTTGTTTAACGTTTGGACCCCTGTAAGATTTGTAAAGGTGGGAGGTTCAAGCTAATACGACGGTGGTTTTGCTTAAATGATTATGTATTAAATGGATAAGACTCTGTGAGTACTGTGCGTTCATATGAAAGATAAAACTAAAGATTTAGAGCTCGATAAGGAGCTAAATATACGATTCTGTTATAGTGATTATGCTCATAAGGAAATAAATAAAATAAGAAATCTACTTGTTTATCTCGGCCTAGAGTAAATTATTGTTATGTATTTGATTTCTTCTGTTTTAAAAGTTAATAACTAGGTCAAAGTTCTGTCAAATGGTTTTCTTGTTGTAGAAAACTAAAGAGATAGGTTTTTGGTTCAAGCTCCACGGTCAAACTTAATGTTTAGTTAACTATTCGGTTTTTTTTAGCTAAGACTCTGTCAGAGAAATAGTTAAATAGGTGAAGGACATTGCTATACTTTTGTTTTGGTTTTAAAGTTGAGTCAAAAACGGTTCTGCTGGTCCTTTTGTATGTTCAGTCAATAACGAAATATACTTCCCATTGTAATTTGGCTCGTCCACTTATGTGACAGATAATTACCTGTACAAATGTTAGCTAGGGTTTGTATCTGCGATAATGTCTATGATAATATATTTACTGTAGTTTATAGAAATTATATTTATTTTGTTCCTGTCACGGTTTTAAACCAATTGTAAAACCAGAGAATGATTATTGGTACTAACACCCTACCTATCTTATTTAATAGAATTAATTAAACTATATCTAGAATTTACATAAATAAACCATTGCTTACAATCTTACTATTGTATGGCATGCAGGATAAACATTATCAGTACTGAAATAATGCTGTAAGGAAGACTGAAAACAAAGTACTTATTTAAAATCTTATATGCTGATATTCTGGGATATTATCTTTTACTAAACTGATATTATTCAGACGATTAAATGATAATCATAACAACATTCATTTAAAATTAATAAACACAAAGCAATAAATAACATAACCTGTTTAACTGGGGTCAACAACAGTAATGGGAGGTTATTCCTCCCTACCAATTCCTGGAGAGTGCCCAGACAACACTTCTCAGGACCCCCGAGCTTGCTCTGGTCTCCCTGGCTGGAACTAGGTGCAGCAAAACAATTCACTCAGCTAAACAGCTAAACTGGAACCAAGTTACTGCAACATCCCTCTCAAACCACTTCCTTACTGTATTTCCCACTTCCTCAATGGGACTTCTGAATAGCATTCACCTGAATGTATTCTCCCTCCTGAACTATTCAACCCTCAGTTCAGTTCATTGAGTACTATTTAAAAGATTGCCTAGGTCTTAGTTGGGTTAACTGTCATTAATGAGCCACCTGCTCAGATTCCACTTTCTTGGGGAATCATGACCCCAAAATATAGGGAAGTTGACACCTGCAACTTAGGAAGTGTTTGAGGATGCTGCCACTTGTCTTTTGCCTTTCCACCTAGTTCCATCCACCAGTTAGACCAGTAACCTCTTTTAACAGCTCTCCCATGCTGTTGTCTCCATAATTTATTTATTAATAATAAAATATTCAGAATTACATTCCATTTCTGGCGACTCTGCTGAGTCATCAATTTCTACTAAGCATTAAATTTAACATAATGTCTTAGAAATATGATAAAATAATTACATTATTTTCACAAAATTGGGGTATGTGACAACAATCATCAAGGAAAACCTAAGTGTGGGGAATTTTTTGAGAGGTGAGAGATGTTCACAGATCACATACATATTGGGTAAATGTGGTGCATGGAACTCAAAGATTTCATTCTATTATAAGCTCATACAACTAACCCTCGAAATATGTAAAATAAATAAGGCTTGATTTTGTGGTTCTTGTAGAATTGATGAATAAGACAAGTGTGAATCTGCATATTTGGTTGATACATGGGACTGAGTCACGCTTGGTGGAAATATGCATGTTTTTAATGCAATAATCCCTTTGGAAGAGGATGAAATGTTAATTTCTACAGATTATGATCAAATATTAGATATTCTACAAGTAGGTTTAATAATATGTTGCATTGAGGCATTCATTATAATTTTCTCTATATGCTTGTGAAATTATTATGTACATACGCCTCTTTACTTAACAGATTTCATGTGTACATTTTGTTCCATTTTGTAGGTCACATATATGTAGTGGTCACCCTAAGAACAACGAATGGAGTTATGACTATTGGTTGGAACGTTTCTTAGAGGGAAATAAAAACATTCTCAAGCCTATTATAGATTATGAAAATAATGAATTTATGACTACTTCAATGATGGTTAAAGGAGAATACTTAACACTAGAAGCACAACACAAAAAGACTAATCGGCTATGTATATCAGGATTACAGACTAGGAGAGGTTGTATACCACTACACCAACTTAATAGTCAGTGTATACATCAAGTTACATACACTTTAAAAAAAAAACAGGTCACAAGTACGATACTTGCTACCTCATTCCAAGCATGAGAAATTGATGGATACCATTAGTAGTATAGATGTTCCATATAACTTACTTGAGTGAGAAATGCAAGGAATCTGTTATTATGGCCAGGTGACTATTTTAAAATTCATGTCTTATAGTTTCATTAAGTGATTATCTATGTTATTCTAAAGGTTTTAACATTTAGCTTTTTGTGTTCATAGTGCAGTGAGCGGTTGGAATTCTCCTTAATGGAGTGAGTGATGTAAGGAATCTATTGTTATTTTCAGGTGAGATTTTTAAAATTCATGTCTTATACTTTTATTAAATGATACTTTATGTTTTTTAAGGTTCTAACTTTTAGCCTTTCATGCATGCTTTCACGTGCCTAGGAAACATACTTGATCTACAAGCAATTTCAAGGTGCCAAGAACAACTATGCCCTTTTTTGTGCACATGTTATATTGACCTTAATAGGCACATGAAGGCCCTTGAATAAGAACCTTGGTGCTTTTCAACACCACCAACTCAAATCTCAGAAAGTTGACATTCCCTATTAAGTTTTATTTTGTGTCTACTTCATATCCTACTTGTCTTACTTGTATATATTGATAAATAATTTTTTTAGATGTGAGGTTAGATAATTTATCAATGTCATCATTGACCAATGATTTCTATCAAATTCCTTGGTAAGTAGAAGCCATAGTTTGTATTCTAAACCCCAGTTTGTATTCTAAACACTAGAAACCCTAGTTTGTAGCCTATGCCCTAGCTTGTAATCTAAACCCTAGAAATCCTAATTTGTAGCTCCGAATGATGTCATTTACCAATGACTAATATAAAGTGAAATGTATTTCTCATATTGGCCCCTTAGTGTAGAAATTGCATTGCCTCTTACTGGAAAAAACCCTAGCCTCTGGAAACGTCAAACAAGAAACGTTATGAGCCACGGGCCCATGGTGGAGAGACACCCCAAGCATTATTCTTATGTCATGAATCCAACAGATTCAACGTTTCATTGATCCAAACAACAACCATCATTCTATGGATAGGTGTAGCTCACAAACTAAATCGTTTTAGGGACACATGGTGAATCTGAGCCCGCGGCATAGAATTCAATCTAAGCAACATAACTAGGTTCTATTAGCTCATGCATGTGTGTTTGGGTAGCGCCCATGTGGGCACACTACCCATAGGATCTCATTCAAGGTATGTCCCAAGTTCACCCCTTAGTATAGAAATTTCATTGCCTCTTAGTGAAAACCCTAGCTTTTGGAATCATCCAATATGACAAGTTCTAGGCCATGGACCCATGCGGGAGAGGCACCCATATAACTATTCTTATTTCATGAATCAAACAGAGTCCATGGTTTGCTGATCTAATCCATAGTAATCATTCTATGGCTAGTTGCAAGTCACAACGTAAAGTCTTTTAGGGACACCTGGTGAATTTGAGCCCGAGGCATAGAATTCAAACCGAGCAACAGAATTGATTTTTATCATCTCCTATAGGAGTGTTTAGGCAAGGTCAATATGGGAATTCTACCAACAAGCTCCTGGTCAAGGTATTTCCCAACTTGACCCCTTAGTGTGGAGATTACATTACCTCTTACTAACCAAAACACTAGCTTATGGAATCATCAAACAAGAAAAATTCTAGGCCATGGACCCATGGGGGAGAGGAACCCCTAGCACTATTCCCATGTGACAAACCAAATAGAGTCATAAGTTCAATAATATGAGCCACGTTTATCATTCTATTTCCAATTGCAGCTCACAACCTAAATCCTTTAAGGGGCAAATGGTGAATCCGAGCCCAGGGATAAAATTTGAACTAGGCAACAGAACTGAGTTATGTCAGCTCCTATAGGTGTCTTTGGGTAGGGACCATCTGGGAACACTACCCATAAGATCCTAGTCGAGGTATTTACCAATTTGAATCACTAATGTAGAAATTGCATTGCCTCATTAGAGGAAATTTGGGGTCTAAAATGGTCCTTATAAGAAAACAAGCCATCATATAAGAAAACGAGCCAGCCATAATTTATAGATGAGTTGGAATTCAAGAACCAATAGAATTTCAATAAAATGAGTCAAACATAATGGTTGACTTGAGATATATGTCATAAAAAAACTACTTTTGTTTTCATATTTTCAACATATATCCATGTGTTTTTACTCAAATTTCGAACGAGAGCACTCGTTGGATGCAGAATTAAATTATGCATCCAATGAGTACCCACATTGCATAATTTTGACAAACCTTGCTCCCCCAAAAACAATAAATACCCGAAAAAACATGATGAATGTCATCATCACGTTTTTCCAGGTATTTCTTGTTTTGGGGGAAGCAACGTCCATCAAAAGTATGTAGTGTGGTTACTCATTGGATGTAGAATTTAATTCCATATCCAACGAGTGCTCTCGCTTGAAATTTGAGTAAAAACACATGGAGATATGTTGAAATTACAAAAAAAAAGAAGTAGTTTTTTTCTTTCTTCCTCCAATATTAATAAATATTATTTTATTATTTTAACTATTATTTCATTATTTTAACTATTAATTTATTATTTTGCTTAGGAGGCCCATTTTAGACCTCAAATTTTCTCTAATGTCTTACTCACCAAAAACCTAGCTTCTAGAATCGTCGAACAAGACAAGTTTCGGGCCATGAAGACACTATGGAGAGGCACCCATAAAACTATTATGCTATCAATAATCCAATGGATTCAATGGTTCACTGATTTGAACCACTATCATCATTCTATGTCTAGTTGCAACTAGTAGCCTGAAGCCTTTTAGGGACACATGGTGAATCTAAGCCCATGTCATAGAATTCAAATCGGGAAACAAAACTGAGTTCCATCTACTCCTATAGGTGTGTTTGGGTAGGGATACACCAACCATGGATGCAAAGGATAGAATGATGGTGAGAAAGTGTACATACTTATTTTATTGTCCCATGTCAATTTTTCACAAGGGGATCAATTTTGAATTGAAATCTCCTAGGAAACCATGGGTAGTGTTACCACATCCACAATGGCCAAACACATATGTGGGAGTTGAAAGAACCTAGTTATGCTTCCCAGTTTGGATTTCATTTCCCCTAAGAAAATTCACAAATTTTCCCTAATGGATTCATGATGCTGGGTTTCATCTAGGGAACCCCTCTACCATGATTCAATTTCCCGAAAATGGTCATATTATATCATATCTAGAACTAATAGTTTTCTTAGTAAGGGCTAAGGCCAATTTCACACAAGGGGATCAATTTTGAATTGAAATCTCTTATGATACCATGGGAAGCATGAGCATGTCCACAATGGCTAAAGATAGTAATGGGAGTGGATGGAACCCAGTTATGCTACCTAGCTTGTTTTGTGAACCCCCAATGCAAGAATTGCCACGTGGTCCATTGAGAGAAACCCTAGTGTCTTGTCCTGTAATACCCCCATTTTGACCTTTATGATATAATGGATTTTATGTAAATATTGTGTTCATGCGATGTATGTTTCCTAGCATGGAGCTCAAGGCCAAGTTCCTGCTAGTGTATGCTCGTATTTTATTTAGAAAGGAAATTATATGATATTATGGTATCCATGTGCTATTAAGCCATAAATATTGTAAATTGATGTAAATATTAATACTGCAATAAAATACCAAAACTGGTTATGGAAGCAACTAATGAGAAGGGACCATGTGTATTCCACTAGGGAGTGGTGAAGGGGTTGTGGGATTGAACCATAGGCTTCCAAATGTCATCTTGAGAACCCATTTGACTATCCTTGCTGACATTTAATTCTGTGTAAGAAAGTTGTTGAAGAAATCAGTCCATGGCTTCAATGGAGTATGGGCAGCCCAGAAATTCGTATGGAAGGTATGGGCTCTATTTTTCTTGACACACAGTTCACTCTACTTCATGGGAATTCGTTATTCATCATTTCCATTCCACTATTGAACATCTAAGCTTCAGTTTTCATCCATTACACATGCCCAGCAGTGAGAAAACCCAGAAATCGCAACAGTGAATGAACCCACGTTTTGAAGTGCAATAAACGCCCATAATTTGGTATTAACAATAAAATACAATGGGGGATCCATAGATATGAACCTTGGGTCGAAATTGAGAGTATTAGATACCCCAAAATCCATTGGAAAACCCAGTTTTAATAGCCCAGAAATCCAATTACGGGATTGAGTTATTTGGCCATCTAATTGAGAAAATCCATGTGTGAATGTTTGAACAGAAGATTGGATTCCTTGATAAACCCAATGAAGGCTAGAATCTTAATAAATTAGCAACTGGACCTTTCTATGCCCACCCCGAAGAGCACTGGAGGGAAGGGAATCTTGAGGGACTGTGGAGTAGAGAAGGGGATCTTCCTTGTGTTGGGTGTGGTAGGTATTGTGGGTGCCATGACTATTTGAGTTTAGTTGAGATTCATGTGGCTCTATGGTTGAGCTCATTGACTTAGCATCCTCCTCCTATGACTCTTGCATGCTTGATAAACCCAACTGTGTGTTGTCTTAGCATGACTGGTTGTGTGAAACCATGGTTCTTAGTGAGCCTGTTTAGTTCCTCCTTAGTGGATACACATCCCAGCTCGAGGGTGGTCTCTCAGCTGAAAGAATACAGGCTGGACATAGACCTATGGTTGGGTGGAACGTTTCTCTCACATAGCCAGTTGTTGGACAGTTTCATCTTAAAGATAAGTATTCGTTGTGGTTTGAATTATGTTAATTATGTGTTTTGCCATGTTTTAAATTGATGTCTATTATTGATATGTTGGATGTATGATGTAGTTGTGTGTGGATGATGTTTATTTCCATTTTGTTTATATTGAGTATGAATCTGCACACATAAGTTTTTATTTATTATGAATTTTGTTAGTAATGTATGGGGCTGATCTTTCCAAAGAATCCCAAAATGTTATTCATGTTTCCTCTCTTCCACTGGATCGATGGAAGGGGATGTGAAATGTCAAGACGAATAAAAGGTGCCTCTAGCCATGGGACTCGCAAGAGTTGGGCACCCCTACCAATAATCCAATGCCAAGATTCCAATGGAATTGAAAGTTTCATGATCAAATGCAATAATTTTGTTCTATGTCCATTTGTAAGTTGTCCCCTGTAGTCATTCAGGGGCACATGCCAAATTGGTCTCGGGGCCTACAAACACTAGCAGGAATTTAAATTGAGTTTTGTATGTTTTGGCACGTGTATATAGGCATGCAAAGTTTGGTCATGCTGACCAGAGGATTTTCTGGTGGGTTCCATGGAATTTGACCCCTAGTGCAAGAATTGTAATGTGTTCCACTAAGCGAATCCTTGGTGTCCTATCCAACCGAATAAAAAGAAACCCCACAGTAAGAGGATGACAAATCCAATAACAATGAGGATGAGGATGATGATGATGAGGATGGTGAGGATCGGGATTAGGATGCCAATGCCAATAATAATGAGGATGAGGATGAGGATGGAAATGGTAATGATAGTGGTGACGATGACATGAATAGTAATGATGACATCAAGCACGTGTATTAAAATCATAATATTAAATAAAATATTTATGTACCCATAGTACATAATGTAAACATGTTCCCAAAGTAGCGAATGAGTGTACTTTTGAATTCCATACTACAAAAATAACACAAGTGTCCTAAACAAACTACAAATATAAATCCATTTGAAATTCATTTATCCCTACTTTCTGTAATGTCCCGATTTTTACCCCATTACATTAAAATGTAAAGGATGTAATGTTGTTATAAAATCATGGTGAGGAGCTAAAGGCCAGGGCCCCACCATCGATTTAGTGATGCATATGGTTTTCGTGCTAGCCAAGCACATTGGAATTTCAATTATCATGTAAATATGCATTTTAATAAAATACCCACAACTAGCTATGAAATGCAACAAGAGAGGGGGGCATGATTTTACAAGGAATTGGGAGGGAAACATTCAAACCCTTCATCCAATCAAGTCAAGCCAAGTGTCAATGAGAGAACCCATAAAACCCTCAACTACCCATGTTGACTTTTCTACCCAATCATTCATTTCTCCCAAGAGTTGGGTGAAGTAGTTAATACCTTGGGGAATGGAGAGGTATGGTTGTCCAAATCCGGGCATAGGAAAGCCTCCCTTCATGGAAAATCATGGTTGACTTCTTGGGAAAGAAAGGAGCGACGAAATTGCTCCCCAAGCCATTATCCATCAACTAGTTTGGATCTCTCACGAGTTGGGAGCTTGCTGAGAATTTTTCCCCATCAAAATTTTGTGTTTTCCTACATTCTCAGCTAGGAGAAGGGCGTTTTTGTGTTATATACCAGTGGGGAAGAAGGGGAAATGAACTAGGGCTCCATAGAGACTGTTTTGGCTGTTGAATGAACTAGGGCTCCATAGAGACTATTTTGGCTATTTTCTGCACTATTTTAATTAATGGATGGTTGTTATTGATATGATGGATGCATGTGAAAGGTGTGTGGAGGATGTTCTATTCTCCTATGCATAATTGATTTGATTTGCATCTGAACATATATGCATTTTATTGTAATGCCATTTGTTTAATTCATGATGAATGGGGCTAAGTTTTTTAAAAGCCCATATTTTAGTGTGATGATCCCTTCCTTACGTTGTATTGACGGGAGGGGACGTGACACTTTCCTTCGCACTTCCAAATTCCTCTGAAAAATTGATCTTCCTCTTCCCTAAGAACAAGGAAGATAGTTGACACCTTTGTAGAGGATCAATGCCATTTTAGGACTCTGCATAGAAAACAACATTTACAAGTTATTTAATGTTCATAAAATCTCAAGTTCATGAACAATTTTTAAAATTGCAATCTAATAAAACATTTATACTTACTGAACGTGAATATGTGCATGTCACAATCAATGTCACGTGAGGTGAAATTATCGATCCATCTTTGTGCAGCAATACAAGTTGCTACAAGTCATCTAGTTGTGAGACATCATAAGATATTACAATCCCTAAAATGTATCCTAAATAAGAAATGAATTAAAAGTTAATTAACATCACTAATCAAGTATTTAGTTAAACTCCCATTTCCCCCTGAATTTTTTTCTAGGTTGCACAAGAAACAATGTGGATTTTGGCACATGATTCAATGTGGTGTTAATTCAAAATTTTTGAAAGCATGTAACAATGGGAAAATCCCTCCAATTTCATATTTTTCGATTTGCCCCAAAATATTTGATTTACCGAGACCCAAAATATGTTTCCAAACCAAATATGTGTCTTTATTGAATCTACCCTACATGAATGAAATCTTCGAGCCTATCAATACACTAGGTCTATAATCAAACCAAATCAGAATGTGTTGAAATCCTTTGAAGAAAATTGATTTTATCGTGATCGATTGGTAGGAATAATTTTTTTCCCATTTTTTTGTGCCCTAGGTTGTATATTTTCAAAGATGTTTTCTGTTTCAGAGTTGATTGTAAGTACAGAAGAACATTCTATTGCTAATAAAATATGCATTGCAGAGGAACCCTCTATTGCTAAAAAAATTTACATATTTTGTTTTATATCTTACCGTGAACGAAATATGTGAACTCATGTCTTTTTTTATATCCTACCCTGCTTGAACAAAATATGTGAACTCATCAACACATCATCTCTCTGATCAAACCAAATCAAACCGCGTTGAAATCCTTTGAGAAAAATCAATGGTATAGTGATATGACTGGTAAGAATTTTTTTTTCCAGAATTTTGTGCTTAAAAAAAATTATATTCTTACCCTGCTTGAACAAAATCTATGAACCCATCACTAGGTTTGTGATCAAACCAAAATTGATTGTGCTAAAATCTTATGAAAAAACTTGATAGTATAGTGATTGAATGACAATATTTTGTTTACTTTTATTTTAATCAACTGGTTTAGTGATGGATTGCTTATCAACCAATTGATTCAACACATCAAATCTATGATCAAACCGAATCGTACCGCATTAAAATCCTTTGAGCGAAATCGATGGTGTAGCCATACGACTGGTAAGAATTTTATTTTATTTTTTCAGTTTTTTGTGCTTGAAAAATTTACATTCTTACCTTGCTTGAACAAAATCTATGAACCCACCAACAGGTCTATGATCAAACCAAAATTGATTGCATTGAAATCTTATGAAAATAAATTGATGGTATAGTGATCGACTGACAATATTTTTCCTTTTACTTTTTCTGTTAATCGACTGGTGTAGTGATGGACAGCTTATCGACCAATTGATTGTTGTTTCTCTTTAGATGATAAAATTATACCAATTCCAATTCAGATATGAAGGATAAGACTCTTTTCTGGATTCTCCCAAGATCAATATCTCTCCTTTCTTGAATTTTGCGCATTCTATTGATGACAATCCAAGAAACCCCAAAGACTATTCATTTTTTTGCCTAGTACCCAAGCATAAGAGTATATGATATTTCCTCTTGGGTCAAAGATAAACACTCCCAAACCTACCACCCCTATGTGATTTTTGTATTTAAGAAGTCTATAAAATGATTTATCAGATACTGCATATGAAGAGTAATTAATTTTACCCTTTATTATTTGATGCAAAAATAAGTTTGGACCATCTGGATGCGTATCTAAAAGCTTGGTTGGAAGGATAAAATAAATTGAAGTTTTTTACCAAAGGTTAGAATTTATGTAGTATTTATATTATTCCTATATAAATACTATGTTTGTTCACTCTTTCTTTCCAATTAAGAGATCATGTGTAACCTATGTAGGCCATTTTGGCTACCTGTCGTGATTGCAAAATTTTACTTCTTATAAATTTGATCATGTTCAATACATACCCTGATCTGTTGCCACATAATGAACAAAAGTCATTACCTCCAAAGGTTGTGGAAGACTACTTTCGAATACTTGCTGAAGAGGATGCTGAACAAGAAAAGAGACAAAAAATGAAGCAACAATTGTCTATACAACAACAAAAGTTATGAAAATTATATAGACTTGCAAAAACTGATTGTTGGAGTGACTATGATGTATCTAGCTGTAATGATGTTGAGAAACAACCTATTGATAGGGAAATACCTTATCAACTCCGATGTCGTTCAACTCTGTAGTATGTTAAGGGAAAGGCTCCAAACATTGATACAATTTCTCTTCTTAAAGGAGAAAATGGATTAGAAAATATCATTGTCTACAAAGTTATAGATGAGTCACATACAAGAAATGTAGAGTTGACAATGTTGGATCCTTGTGGTGATGATCCAATTATTTACACGGTTAGTACCAACGACACATGGACACATACTATGGATGATGTTCTGCCTGTTTAAATGGTGTATGAAGATGAAAGTGGAAGCTTATGTTGCACCATCCTTCACTTTCTGAAATAAAATCACAATTATCTTCAAGTGGGCTAGATGAAAATCATAAAAAACATTTACTGCAGTCATCAGGTGAGGGTTTTATATGGGATCTTGTTCAGATGTGACTCCCCTACTGACTCAAAATGGTCGTTTTGTGGAGATTGGTAGAAAGAAATCCATTAAAATGGATGGGCTATTGGTGCAAAACACAAATCCATTTGATTTTACCATAAAGGTAGGCATGTATGTCTCTATTTAATATGGAAAACTACACGTAATGTCTGAATATGAGTCATTGAAAATTCCATGTCCTGTAGAAGTGTTGGATTGTTTAGTAGATGAACATTTCAACTAGTGGAACATTTTGTTGGGTAAGAATATTTGAAATTCATGTAGATTTTTTTGGTAGAGGCCACTATATTCCTGAAGGTGTGAATTTGCATCCGCATGTGGTGTTTTGCACAAAACAAGGTATGTTGATACCAACTAAAATAGATAATGGTGAGTATACATGTGTATCTTTTAATATATATTCTTCAAATCATATATGAAAAAATTATTTAGAGTATCTAATGTTATATTCTGTTGTGTTGTAGGCATTGTTGATTTCTTCTTTACTGCGAGCTCTATTAAAAGGTGGGGCACTAGCAGTAAAAAATGAGAATATTTTTTTTTGTCGTTTTATTGCTATGAATGATGATATGCACACCACTTTTCAACTTCTTGCAACAAAAGGTGACAATGAAGTTGTGAATGCTAGATTAGATGCCTCTACATAATATGGAACACACAATGCATTGCCATCATATTTCGGAGTATTGCAGCCCAATCGAGTACATCGTCACAATATTCATCTTCATTCCTACAAAGTTTTAAATCACATAAGGTCTCAAAACATTATATGCACTAAATCTTATGTGGAAATTCCTTTTTCAGATGAAATTTTCATGGTTACTTTTGAACTAATTGCAATGCATTCTGTATCTCTCGGGATTGTAAAGAAGAATAATTCACTAGATTTCATCATAGAAGGCTATGAGAATCTTAAGGAGGCAGTTTTCTATACATCGCCAACTTTTCCTGATAGATATCAGCCAACTTCAGGCTCAAATGATCGTACTCAACCTCTTGGTAAATGGAGAGTGGGACCAAAATTTAGATTTCACTATTTGTATAATAGCCTACAACCTCCTGTACAAGTACACTTTTCATCGGATTCACACCAATGGGATCCTTTCCATCAGTGTTATAGATTAGGGATGGGGACTAGTGTACCCTATTTGGATTTGTAAACATTTTTCCTTTCATTAATAAATTTTTATACTATTTGGTGTAATATGTATGGTGAATTATATTATTTAGTATATATGAATTATTTATTTCTTGCATTCAATTGTTTTTGGTATTTTAATGTTATGTTATAAATGGTTTTTCTTTTCCATGATGGCTATTTTAATTTTAGATATTTCACTATATTTGTGTTTATTACATTAAAATGTATAGATTTGATTTCAAGATGATTTGAAAGAAAAATCGCTCAAGTTCTTTTGAACAATATAATTCCTCATCCATAATCCATGGTCAATGTTTGTATCCTATAAACATTTTCTATTCTTTCCTTGAAGCTTTGTAGATTACTATTTATGTCTTCAAGTCAAAGTTGCTATAAACATGGTAAGGGTTAAACACCATCATAGATCCTTCTTAACCCATAATCTATTATGATTCCCATGGCACGTAATGGGGCACAATGAGCCTAACAAAAATCTCTACCCTAAGTTCATTCTCATGAATCAAGTTTCTAATTAATATGATCTCACAGTATGACCTCAACAAATGCTATTTCAAATTGAAAATCTACAAGCATGATTCAAGATGCAACACAACAATTTTACAATTTATTGGTAGCTTCATAGTCTGATCACCCCTGTTTAGAGGTAACTCAACAATATTCCTACAATATGACAATTAATAAATACATAAATTCTTGTTATCGAAATACCATTAATATTTTCATTAAAATTAATAATAAAATTTTTAATTTTAATTTGAAACTCGTCAATTTTAAAATCTATGTAATATCCCGAATTTTGGTTGATTATGTTGATGTTATATATTGGGCATAATCCCCAATACATATGATTTATTTTGATGATATATATATTGGGCGTAAGCCCCAATGCACATGTTTTACTTTTATAATATATGTTGGGCATAAGCCCTGATGCACATGACTTACCTTTGCATATAGATATACATATTTGGGCATGGCCCCTGACAGATGCAGATTATTGTTATGTACTTGATTGATGATTTATTATACGATTAGGTACAAACCCTAATATACTGAGATGATCTTGTTATATACTATGAAGAGTTCTGGTATGCATGATTGACTTCTATGATGTGTTGACGGTAGGCTCTGGAGCACATGAATGACCTATGTACTTGGCATAAACCCCAATGTACATAGAGGAATTTTATTATGTACTAGGTGTAAGCCCCGATGTACATAGAGTGTTGAGAATAAGCCTTGGATCACTCCAACTTGATGTTGAGCATAAGCTTTGGAGCATCAGATCTTTGACCATTGTATCCCTAGTTGTATCTTACAAATACATCCTAGTGCTAGTGTTGAGTGACAACTATGGAATTGCACTAGTGTAATGCCCATTGAAGAGTGTTGAGCATAAGCTATGAATAGCACCCTAGGTTACTTCACTTAAAAAGGTGTTGAGTTGAGAAAGACTCTGAATAGCACCACCAATTATCATACTTATTTAATTTGATTGAATTGAATCATTACTCATCTCATCAAGGACTGAGTATGTGAAAATCCTCACAGCAGATCTAAGAGATGATGTATACCTCACAAGGGTAATTATGATTAAGCAGGAAAATAGAAGAAGAGTGAACAATATAGTATAATGAGCAACAGAATAATATGGTACAGTAGAATTCAAATAGAAGCAATAATACTTCACACACACTGATTCATTAATCATAGTATGGACAAATAAATAGTACAATGGTAGAGAGGATTCGAATGCCTAAGGTGGCAATTCGAATTAGCCTCTCAGAGTGATCATAAGATTAATAGAGTGTCATCGAAGCACAACTAGGTGTCCTCATGATCATTGGAGAACAACTGGAAGTCTTCATCATCATCAGTGGAGTCATCAATGCTCAAGTAACTATCAACCATCAGTCAAACTAACTCTGGTAGGTGTAACTCAATGTAACTAAGTGTAACTGACTGTAACTAAGTGTAACTAAGTGTAACTGAGTATAAACTGAAGACAACTGGACTGGTAGGTGAAGAAGGGCGAGTTTCTTCCTAAAATCAAGGAAGAAGGGCACATTAAGCAACTAGAGGGATAAAACTGAATAGTGAGAAGCTCTTGGGGGTTGACTAACTAAGGGCTAGGTGCTGGACTGATGACTGGGATGCATGCAAACCCTAGAATGCATGCAAACCCTAAAAGTGCATGCATGACTTAAAATGTAAATGATCAAAATATCGGTGGGACTAGGATGGAGTATAGGAATATCCTAACACCCCCCCTTAATCCATCATGGGCCCTGGTAACTAAGACCAAAGGTCACCCAATATAATGAATAATAACAATCAATAAACCAAGGAAGTGGGAAAATTTCATGGGAAACATACCCCCTCCTCAAAAAACAGATTGTAAGGCACACACAAAAATTAAATGCTCCAAACTCAAGCAGGTGTGATGCTCAATCATATGTCTGGAGGTATCTTCTTCTTGGGAAGAAGTGGATCATGCTCAAAAAGCATGTTCTTGTACTTGCTCTTCAGATCGAATGTGATGAGAACAAATCCAATAGTATGAGAATGATCCTTGAACCTGTGATTCGAATCAGCTGGGGTAGGATCAAATTTGTGAAAGTGCATATAGTCTTTTGTCTTCTCCTTCAAACCACCATGGGTGAGATTATGCCAAAAATAACTATTACATGTTTGCTTGAAATCAAAATCATATTTAAGACTTAAAAATAGTTTCTTGATATCTCCTTTGAACCAGCAGGGGTGAGATCAAACTATCATATGCATGAGAAATTTTCCCAAGCACTAATTGCTTAGAACCCAAATTAGATACAAGACTTGAATCATGGTTTCTTGAGATCTCCTTTGAACCATGAGAGGTAAGATCAAAACCAGTAGATGCATGAGAAATATTCCCAAGTGAATGGAAATGGCCATATTCTTCAATGACCTTATGAAAGCATGGAATTATGATCATATAGTAGTATAAAAGAGGAGATAGCTGGAGAGGAGTGAATGCATTACCTTCAATAGCTGTTTTGACCTCCAAAATAATCATGTGATCATGATGCAAACCAACAGACTCTGGTGCACGAGAGGATTTAGGACCTTCTGCAATATCTATAGTGTGAGCTGGCACAGAAAGAGAAGAAGGTTTGAGCATGAGTGGAGAATCTGCAAGTTCTTTGTCAACAACTTCAATATGAGTTGATACTGGTTCATGATCTGAGAGACCATCAAGAGGAGCGAATGCATCACTTTGCTTGCATTCGAATGGGTTAGGACCAAGTCCTTCATTCTTTCTGCCAAATTCTTCATCCAGGTGAGCCCATAGCTCTTGTGGAATTTCAATATAAATAATGATTGGGAACAATATGTAATCCGGCATAGTAAGCTTCATTCTTCCAATGTGCATGTCACCTTTATTCAACCAGTCAATCTTCTCTTCAGAGGATTCGAACTCTCTTTCAAAATAACAATCAAAGAGATCATGGCTCTTCAAATATGCTATTATTTTTGGTTTCCATTCATCATAGTTGAATAGATAAAGAGGAGTGATTTCTTCTAATTCTAGATACATTGAAGCTATAGAAGACCTGTAAAAAACAATATAGAATATTGCTGCAAAGATGTAGAAACTGCTGCAATTGTTGCACTCGAAATCTTGGTAATAACCTGCAAAAAACTCTCAAGAATGGAGATAAAAAAATACTCTCAACATGCTCTAATACCATGTGAAAATCCTCACAGCAGATCTAAGAGATGATGTATACCTCACAAGAGTAATTATGATTAAGCAGGAAAATAGAAGAAGAGTGAAAAATACAGTATAGTGAGCAACAGAATAATATGGTACAGTAGAACTCGGATAGAAGCAATAATACTTCACACACACTAATTCATTAATCACAGTATGGACAAATAAATAGTACAATGGTAGAGAGGATTCAAATGCCTAAGGTAGCAATTCGAATTAGCCTCTCAGAGTGATCATAAGATCAATAAAGTGTCATCGGAGCACAACTAGGTGTCCTCATGATCATCGGAGCACAATTGGAAGTCTTCATCATCATCAGTGGAGTCATCAATGCTCAAGTAACTGTCAACCATCAGTCAAACTAACTCTGGTAGGTGTAACTGAGTGTAACTCAGTGTAAATGAGTGTAACTGACTATAACTGAGTGTAACTAAGTATAAACTAAAGACAACTAGACTAGTAGGTGAAGAAGGGCGAGTTGCTTCCTAAAATCAAGGAAGAAGGGCGCATTAAGCAACTGGAGTTCTAAAATTGAATAGTGAGAAGCTCCTGGGGGCTGGCTAACTAAGGGCTAGGTGCTGGACTGATGACTAGGATGCATGCAAAATGCATGCAAACCCTATAATGCATCCAAACCCTAAAAGTGCATGCATGACTGAAAATGTAAATGATCAAAATACTGGTGGGACTAGGATGGAGTATAGGAATATCCTAACAGAGTAAACTACCACAAATTAGGAGGTAATCTAACATGCAAAGGGACCTAGAGCTACCTAACCTAGTCGACCATCCAAACCTACCAAGGCCTTGTCAAAAGAGTGGACCTTAATTTAATACAACATCAAAGTTATAATTCTATATACCTACTTGAATTAATCAAAGTGATTAAGTATAAATAACCCCACTTATGTACAAGTGGTATACATAAGTATATGTATGAAAGATATTTAGTAGAAGTAAAAGATATTATTTATAAATAAAGATATTATTTATAACTAAAGATATTATTTAGAAATAAAGTTATTATATAGAAAGATAATATAAAGTTCCTTTAATAAAATTATAAAGGAACAAGTTTAAAAGTCCTAGATAAACTAAAGTTATAATTAAATAAACTTTTCAAATTATATATATTATAATTCAAACAGAAAATCAAACGGAAGTTAATATTAAATAAATTAATATTTTCTCAACTGCCATTTTCCAAAGTTCACCTATAAAAACTAGGACAATTCCCAAAGAGAGGATCATCCATCTTTTTATCATTATTTTATGGTAACAGGAGAGAAATTGTCCCACAGATCTGGAAGAGCGAATTATTCCAAGATTGAATTACAATCAGTTGTCTGCCCTAGGTTCTCTAGTTTCCTCTCGCATGTTGGAGCCAGCTTGGGGGGGATTCGATCAGAACCAGGAACGGTTCCGGGTCATGGTTGGGAGGAACGTGGTAGTTCCAAGGTTATTCGGTTTCCATCCTACAAGTTAGTTAAGCATATTGTTTCCATTAATTAGTGTTTGAGGTGTGCAGGATTTTGCAAGGAGAGGATCCCAGCTGCAAGTTCACGTATGAATTATTTTTATGGTTCTAATTTATTACTGTAATCTTTCTTTCTGGTTAAACTCTATGCATTGGGACCAAGGGCTACTGCATTGGCTCTCGAGGTCAACCTACTTTTATTTAAAAGTTTAAATTCATGCTTAAAGTTTCAAACCCTCTTTAGTATATTAGTCTTACAATCTAGCAGAGCTAGCTTGTGCTAGATCTCAGATCTTTAAAGCCACTTAGTAATTTTATATCAACTTTAGACCAGATTTCACTTTGCCCAAACCCTAGCTAAAAGCATAATAGTAAAGTATTGCAACCATAGCTAAATTGAATGCTAGAACAAAATCCCCTCATAAAAGAATTTGATTCGTTGTGGGTTCCCATTCCTAGAACCCTAGGTTTTAAAGTTTAACTAAAAACAAAATTCCACTCAGTGCCAATCATTTAACTAAAATAAACAATTTAATAATCTGTCTCTTGGATAGAGTTATCGTAGAGTTTCACCCAACCTAAAATCACGCAGTATAACATAGAATCGAAACCACAGAATCATAATACATTTAGGGCACGATTCATAAAGTTAAACTTTGACTTTCTAAATGCAGTATGAACCCAGGATTGAGCCATCGATCAAATAACCAGTTAAACTCTTAAATAATTAACCAAGTTACAGTGTGAATCATTATTCATTCTGCACAACCATTAACCAATACGATTTAACAAGGCTAGGGCCCTTCCCGTATTAAAACATATAATCTTTATTATTATAACTCTAGCATCCACCTACAAGAATGATTGCTTCCACACTAAAACAAGAATGTAGGGGTAATTTTCTGCATAAAATGCCTAAAATAGAACAGAGACAGGAGCTTCATGCTCAAAATGCAGAAACGCTATGCCCTCTCCGAAAGAGTTAAAACATAAATTACACCGAGGCTTTACGCTCAGGGTCAACACACATAATAAACTATAATGTAAGTTAATTTCAAACTCTATCATTCACCTACAAAGATGTCTTCTCCCAATTTAAAAATGCACGAATTAAAATATTCATGAGTAAAACTGGAACACACATTTTATTTTATAGACAGAGGTATCGCTTTCATTAACTCGATTGCTACCTAGATTCAGAACACAAACCTTAAGCAATCTTAGAGTTTCCAGAATTGAAACATTTAAAACCCTAGGGCTTGCCAATAATAAACATAGATGCTCTAAAATGATTCAGTACAGTATGCATACTCCTAACAACATTACCTACAGGTTCTATCCCACTCATTCCCCAAGATAAATTCAAGCATTATTAATAATCGGAAGTCCTAAATACTCTAAACAGTTCATAATTACTTTTAAAAAAGAAATACCTAGGGTCAAACGCTTCCCACAAAAGCTTGAAACTAATTATAAATATATCTATGAACCAAGTAGAGGCCAATTTTTTAAACAATGAAACATTTTATAAGTAAACATTACAACCACCGAAAGCCATAAGTCGATTTATAAATCAGAAAGGAGCTAAACAGACATCCTATGTTCCAGAAAACACCATACAAGCTTCATTTCAAAACAACGCCGTGGTTTATACATTTATAGAGCTACAGCAAGGTCTGTCCATGAATTCATCCAACTAAGCATTACATTGAGTTCCAAAGCCCCGAATTGTATGACCATTCTCACATTGGGAAAATGCCTCAGTAAAACAACCAACATGTTTAAACATTCGCATGAGAGGAGAAAAGGCCATAGTGGATCAGGCTTACTGTGGAAAACGTAGTTCAAACCACCCCTTCTAGAACAATCCATCATGCCAAGTAGCGAAATCCCCATAGAGAAATCCATGTAAAAAAAAACAAGTGAAACCTTAGTCAAACAAATTGAAAAAGGGTATTAAAGAACTTGTTAAGAGTAAAGGGAACAAGGTTACCTTAAATATTTTGGATAGATGCTATTCTCCCTATCACTTAAGTGGAGTGTAGGCCTGAGCAATGCTCATGGCTAACACTAGAATCGATGGCCACCTTCGAAACCCAAGAGCTCTGCTCTCTTACCATCAAGCTAATAAACCCTACGTAGCTCTCCTTCCAAGAACAACGAAATGAACCATAGCAAAGGCACCCTAGTCGTATAAGAGCCTTACCATACTCTAGCTGGATAGCACGATAAATGGAGAGCACATGGCCACATTAAATGTCACCAAACCCTACTACCAGCGAAATGTTTATCCATTCCCTATAGTGGAGTGATAGTCCTCTTTGATTTTCGATCTCCTCAGCATAGTATTTTTTCACATTACAAACTAAAAGTCTTTTAAAGGTTACAACTTTATATAGCATTAGCTTAAACACCTACAAAAATAGGGGTAGAAGTAAAACTTAGCATATATATAAGTAAGCCAGGTCTTGTCACGATTTCATCCCCTCAAGCTTATAAAAAAAGTTACAAAAATACAGTTAAAAAGGTATTCATTATACATTGAAAACTAAACCATTTTGAGTTTAGCATACACACAGTTACACATTAAAGAAAAGACATAATTATAACCATTATCCCAATATGGATAATTAGAACCATCACTCCAAAACATCGCTTTAGCAGAGTTATAAATGAATCCAACCACATCAAATAAACCAAGCAGAGGATAATGAACAGAAGTATAAACTGTACATCTACATTACATTGATAGGTCTTCTATTTAATCTCCCAGTACATAAGTTAATTTATGAAACATTTTACCAAACTGATGAATTTATCCATACATAATTTTTTAAAAAAAATTAAAGCTTTTGAGGACATTACAAGTGGTATTGGAGCCAAGTCACAACACTAAGAGACCTTTTGGGATCACTACAAAAACATCCGTTGCAGAAATATATAAATTATGATTTTTATTTTTACAAAACTAACAGAATTTTAATTTTTTTCGACTGACTAAACTTTTTAGGTGCAAATACAATCTTAAATATGAATGTTGAAGAGAACAGTAGTAGACATGGAAGTTTAAATTCCCCACGTTGAGACGAAGAACTCGTGGTGGAGTTGAATTCAGACTTAATTAAGTCAATTCAGAGCTTGCAAGCAGAATTACAAAGTTTCAGAGATGACAATATGAATGAGAGACGAGAACGAGAAGCAATCAATGAAGCTCTACTTCAGAGCTTAACAAGGGTAAACCCCCATAGACAGTCCACCTATTTAGCAAACAAATCCCAAGAAAATTACTGCCATACAAAAAGGTCCAGCAGTCCTAAAGAGGAAGGGCATGAAGAACACACACTGGATTTCATGGAAGAGGACTATAAGAGCTCTTCCAGTGATGATGGTTCACCCTCCCCTTGCAAGAAAAGGCAACAAAATGATGACAGTTTGTAGGGAGAGTTACGAAAAATAAAAGCCCCAACATATGAATGAGAAACAAATACTGGGGAGAAAGCTAAAGAGTGGCTGTTAGGAATGAATAAATATTTTAGAGTGCATAATTATTCCAATGAGATGAAAGCATGATTGGCCATCTACAACTTAAATGGTAAGGCAGCCAGGTGGTGGAGAGACTTGAAGAATACAAAAGGGCACAAAGTGAGAGATATCAGATGGATTTCTTTCAGCAAATTGTTTCAAGACAAGTACATGTCTGAAGGGTTCTTTGAAAAAAAGATCAAACAATTTCATGAACTAAAGATGGGCTCCCTAACCATGGAAGCCTTTATTAACAAATTTCTGGATTTGCTACATTATGTACCATACATAAGAGATGAGAAGGTCAAGATACAACAATTCTTAGGATGCCTTCCTCCCAACTTTCGAGAGAAAATTGAGTTCAACATGCCTAGGAATCTAGATGTGACATTGCACAAAGATAGACTCTGTTATGAACATGGACACCAAGTAATGACAACATAAATATAAACATAGATATATTCAGAACTTTTTCAGACAAACGAAGACCAGAGTTTAGGCCACCACCATACCGGAAACAAAACAATAGTTTCCCTCCCAAAAGAAACTTCAATCGACCTGGTGCATGACCAAATGCACCCGCACCACATACCAATAGACCATCTTTTAACAAAGGAGAAAAAGTTGCCCCACCACCCATTATATGCTGGAACTGCCAAGGGCCCCATTTTTGGCTTTAGATCATCTTCTTGAGGTTTCCAGTGTAGACCCAGGTACTTCGCGGTTCAAGGAACCAACAAAACCCCAATTCACCAGCCCTTTCGGCAACAGGCTGCACGTAGCCTGAGGTCTCACCCGAGGCAAAGCTGAGGGGGTGGTTGCAAAATCAAGTTTCCACAACCGGGTGATGCGATGGGGGGGATGGCTAATAAGAAGCGCAACACCTTGCGGGTTGCGCAAATAGATAACTACATGAACCTTTTGTTCCGCGTCAGGTATTCCGAGGTGCACTTGCACTCACACACTTGCACCTCTAATGACTGTGCGATATAGGACACCTTTGCATTATGATAGTAATCTATCAACGACTTACCCCACAGCAACCTTCAATGACTCGGCGCATCAACAAGACTACGCGTACTTGTCAGGATGTTCAATTCTAACTGCTCTGCTTAGCATTCTTTATCCCTTTATTCCGTTCAAGTTCTTATCATTAAATTGCAAATGGTTTAATAAACATACATTACTGCGCACTCCAATGTTGCGCTTAAACTCAAGGTTCACTACTTGACCAATAGATAGATTCATACATTCCAATCGATAGATTCATACATGTTGAATAATTAACATTCCTCTATGCATGTATTACTTAACAAATAGATAGATTCATACATTCCAATCGACAGATTCATACATGTTGAATACTTAACATTCCTTTGCGCATGTATTACTTAACATATTATTCCCATTCTCTACGGCGAATACATATAAAAGAAACCACATAACAGAAGTTTCCAGCATTAAACAATTCATACCGAGCGATTAAACAATCATAAACACACATTGGTCACATAGCACAGAATTTAACGTGGTTCACCCCCTGGATGGAGGCTACGTCCACAAGAACGGTTGTTAATATTGCTCTTAATGGGAAGGGTACAACCGTTCTTAGTCTGTCCACCCAACTACAGACTCTCTTCTCTCTCTCAGATAGGTCTCTGCGCACTCAGTTGTAGAGTCTTTACAATGGCTTTTCTAACTTAAGATTCTACAATAATCAACACTTAACAAAAATGAAGAGTAGCCCTTCCCTTACAGAATGATGTTTATTTATAGATTATGCTTGGAGGCATATCTTTACAATTCGCAAGCAAAAACCCTTGGGTTTACAAAGCCGGCGTGGCTAACTGTCAGCCTGACTGTCGTCGTCGACAGCTTATTCCTCCTCATTCAGGCCATCCAGCTAGCCCACTCCTGACTCGCACGCTTGTCTGACAGCCGCAGTCCTCAAAACAGTTATACTGCATCATGGCCTATCCCTTTTTGCTGATCTCGCCTACCTGTCATCTTGCACGTCGTGGCCTGGCTTCTTAGTTACTTGTCACCACTATTCCAAACTAGTCACTTTCTTCTTCCTTCGTCTAGCTCTTTACCAAAATTAGCTCTCTTCTTCGTCCGACCTTTTCTTATATCTTCTTACCAAAACTTGTTGTTGCGTGGGTCCTGCGCATCAGCATAGCTATGCAACAAAAACTGTTATGCACGCTGTGCACATACTAAAGTTATGTTTCTCTACTGCACAGCTAAAAATCATACTTCCACAAAATTGTACCTACTTGGTCCGTGCCCAACATGCCCCTAACACTTACTTGTGGCTCGTCTCAAGCCACCTCAATCCAACTGATCCATCTGCCCCCTTTTGGAAATGCCTGCCTGCGCACTGAATTCTTGCACTATTGTACTCAACCTTGTAGGTTCCATTATTCCTTCTTTGATGCAGAGTTCCGCTTCACAAAGCTCTTGCAATGTGGCATAAATATCATCATTCAAGGTAAGGGCTTCTTCCATGAGTGGTTGCATCCTAGTGGACTTTTCAGCTTCCTTTATCCTTAGAGCTTCTAGTTCCTTCCTTAATACCTTAGTTTTTCAAAAGACGTCCTCTTTTGTCTTACCGGTAAGTCTTTCATGGATGCATCTGTTGCATCCAACTCTTTCTGATTCTTTATGCTTTCCTTATGAATACATTTAATCACTGGAATTTCCTATAGTATGCTCCATATGGTGGAGACGTCAGTTGCTAATTCTTGGCATTGCGCTATTTCTGCACTGATGCCTTCCATTAAAATCCTTATGGCTTCTATTCGTGCTTCCTCTTCCTTCTTTGTAGTGTCAACTGGCTTCCTAGCTGCGATTTCAACTATTTCTGCTTGATGGGAAGCTACCATATCTACGATTTCCTCACAATGGGAGACTTGCAAATTCTGTATTTGTTCCTATAGGCTGCTCACAGCAGCTCCAATCTGTAAAACCATTGTTGCTGTGTCAGGCTCTGTATTGATTGTAGGAAATTTTGCACACACAGCCGACACGACTCCTGGTATCCTGCGCTCCCTTTCCTGCATGTGCTGAAGGTCCTTGTCCTTCTGCTCGCATTCTCCCTGTAGCTTCTGGTAGCTTTCTTCGAGCTGAAGGCATCGATTATGCAAGACAATGCCACGCTCATGTAATTCGTGGGATATCTCGGTGTGTAGCTGGTGCAGCCCTTCAGCTGGTAGCATCGCTACATTAAGATCCAAGTGTGCAAACCGCCTCGCACTTTCTGCCATCTCGTCTGTCGGATACAAAATCGACAGTGGTGCGATTTTCCCCAATCGTGTTCTAGGATTGGAGGCCGGTGGACTTCGCATATTCTCGCTTATCTCCCCTAGGTCAATAGTTTGGGCTGGCCCTCTAGCCATGTCTCAATGGACTTGCTCCATCCTTATTACCAAGCTACTCAGCTTGTCTATGTTTTTGTGGACCTGCGCCTGGTAATCCTTGAGGTGCACAGCTGTTCGCACAGCTATCATCTCATAATCATCTTCATGCAAGATTCGGTCCAGTGGCTCCTTTATTTTCTTAGACTTCTTCCTCTACTTTTTTTCTGGGCTTGCAGTGGTCGGATGTTTTCTCTTTTCACCCACCTGCGGCCCTTTACTTGATTCTCCTGTTTGCTGCTCAGGCATTGAAGCTGAAGGGCTTTGATTTTCCGAATTTTGCTGCTCTTCTTCTCCTTCAACTTCTTCATCAGACGAAGTGATAACTATCTCAGATGCCTGTTGCTTCCATTTTTCTGGCCAATCCTCAATGATTAGCTCAATCATTGGGGTTCTGAATTGATACTGGCCTTCTTACCATTTCTCTGAGTTCAGGTACGGCTGTATGAAGATAGAGTGCATGCCGGCCTCAAAGAGCATAAGAGGTTTGTATTGTGTGGTTACCTCTCTTGTGATGCACGGAGTGCTTGCTATCATTGCGCAAAGATGCTGATAGAAAGTTAGGAACTGCAGATTGTTAGTGCGCTATTTTTTCGTGTTGGTAGAAAACCACATGTTCGCAAAGCGAACTCCACGACAATCATCCTACGTGACGGGTGACGGGAAGGCCGATCGGATGGCTCGGTTCTTTCTAGTTGACAAAATCGATGAGGACCAGGAGCCAGCTGAAATAAAATTGATATCCTCTGTCCTGAGTATCATCGATGTCCAGTAGTAGTTCGTTCAACAGAAAATTGGTCGAATTGTATTCGTGGCCATCCATAGCCTTGGCAGCTAAAGCTACGACCACGGTCGGTACCTGCACTGGCCTAGCTTTTCGCAGCATTCTTCCTGCCAACAATTAAATAGCGAAATGCAGGGATACATTTGAAATTCCATCAGTCTCATATCCCCAAGTTCATCTTATTAAGTTGAATTGTTCCTTGATTTTCGTGGCTGACTCTTGGTCGTCCTTCTTGCCCATAAAAAAGGTAGATGGATCGTCACCTTGTTTGCTCAAACCTATGATCCTTGCTATGAGATCCACAGTTATGTTAACCTTGAAATCTAACCAGATGTATCCCTGGTGTGTGCAAGAAAGAAGAGTATTCACCACATCTTTATATTTATTGCTGCAACCGAAATGTGAGATTCGCAGCAGGTTGAGTAGGCCTACCTATGCTAGCGGCACTTCCCAGTCCACAGGTGTGACTTCTGGCTTATTCGTATCGGGATTGTTCACACTGACCGTGTATTTTTCAAGTTGCAGGTGCAGGAATTTCTCGGCATCCGCCAAATTAAATTCATTCATTTTGCATTCTGGGAACTTATCCAAAAGAACAGCTCTTTTCCTCACGCGTTTAGCCATTGGCGGCATGGGAATTTCATACTACGGTTTCTTCTGTAGAATCAATTATGGTGCATCATCTTTCCGTGGGATAATATAATCGGGTATGAACTAGACTGGTACGAGTCATTTCGCTAGTAGAACTGGCCTGGAGGCAACTGGTGGCTGTGGCTTTTCCGGAACTACTTCAAGATGCTTATCTTTCTTCTGTTGGTGTGCTGGCCTGCTCGACGTCGGGCCCTTAGATGGGACTACTTTCTCTGGTGAATGTTTCTTTTGTGGAGATGTCATGATTCCACTTAACCCAGAACATTTGAATGTGCCCATAATATCTTCTAGCTCCTATTCCTCAGACATAAATGCACCAGCTACGAATACTTTTTTGTTGCTTCAGCTCTTAGGTTTCTAATGTTCTTGAGAGTTTCAAACTCGTGGTAAAATGCACAAGGATGGAGGTGTGAGTATTTATAATATTGCTACCTGATGATGGAGCCGTTTACCGAATGGACGGGGACTTAAATATGGCTTTACTTGGAAAATCCCATATGGATCTCTGTTGATCATGTCATTGAAGGTGCCGTAACGGCTAACTTAGGCATTAAATGCTAGCCCCGTGGGATTAGATCCAGCGAGATTATTGATCCGGTCCCGCCGTACTTTAGGTCATGTTAAGGTAAGTTTCTTTAATGACCAAGGGATGACGGTACTTCCAGGCTGTCTACCAGCCGATCATAGTTTTAAATGCCACATCTCTCAGGTAATCTTGCTTGGATCATGGTCACTTCATTCTTTTATGATGCTTTGATTAGATAGGATATGCTTTAATTGCATGGCTTAACTATTGTCGTCAATATTTGAGTAACGGTGCAATATCTGGTTGGCAGTTGTCACAGCCACCCATCCTTATGACGGTCAGCCGGCGGTGCTATCATTATGGCTTGCGTTTGATATGTTTGCTTATAGTTGTACCACATATATCCGGTCACTTCTTCCATCTTTTCATTGCAATGCCTATGTCTTTTCCTGGCGCAGCTACCCTGGTAGTGTGCATTTTTATTTTTATTTTTTTGCATGTAGCTTCTCTATTGTAAAGTGCTACATAGCATCTAACATCTTTCTTTTACAGAAAGTGTGTATAGACTCTTCATGACTTCTAGTGCCCAATTTCACTTTACTTGACACTTAGATGTTTTCTCATCTTGATCAGATAGGGTGTTGTGCAATGGGACTATCATGGTAAAGCTTTAGTCTGCTTCCATTTATCCAAGTGGGAAGAATGCCTCCGGCTAATATGTCTAGCTAGATTGCACCACTGTTAGTAACATTTATAACAGTATAGGGTCCAAGCCAATGCATTTTAAATTTGCTAGGAAACTTCATAAACTTGCTATCATACAGGAGGACTAAGTCACCTACCTGAAAGAACTTGTTCTTGATGTGGCGTTCATGCCATGCTTTTTCATGCTCTTTCTGTACTTGTTGGTGGAAGCCTGCAACAAAACGATCTTCCTCTAGTCCAACCAAGTGTAGGAGCCTTTCTTCGAGTGTTGCACGATCTAGCATACCTGTAAATGTTGATATTCTCAAGCTGGGAACAATATACTCGATTGGCATTATTGCTTCTTGACCATAGGCCAACCTGAAAGGTGTATGGCCATTTATTTTCTTGCAGGTAATCCTGTATGCCCATAGTATAGATGGGATACGTAGGTCCCAATCGTCCCAATTGGCATTGCATATCTTTGTTAGCGCATTATCCAATACTTTATTAAATACTTCAACAGTTCCATTCGCATGTGGATGATAAGGCGTGCTGCATTGATGATGAACGTGGAACTCTTCGGTTAAAGCCTCAATGGTATTATTCAGAAAATGAGTGCCTTGGTTACTCATCAATATCTTCGTGCATCCAAACCTTGTAAGGATATTCTCATATATAAATTCAGCAGTTGTAGTTGCGCTACAGTCTTTGACTGGCTTTGCTTTTACCCATCTGGTCAGGTAATCAGTAGCAATAATGATATACCTCACACCAGTTCTTTTTCCTGGTGGGTTAATAGGACCCACAAAATCAATGGCCCACTTCTCAAAGGCCTACAATGTCAGCTGTGGATTTAATGGCATTTCATCTCTGTGTGACAGCTTCCCTGTCCTCTGACAGACATCACAATTCTAGCAGTGTTCCTTTGAATCTTTATGAATTGGAGGCCACCATAGCCTTGGGCGCAATATCAACTGCGTGGTAGCTCTTCCTGCATAATGGCCTCCTGTGATTCGTGAGTGCGCATCAGCTAGTATGAACGGTTTCTCATACACTAGCACACATCTGCGCAGTACTTCATCTGGTCCCAGTTTGTATAGCTAACCTGTAATTATAGTGAAGTCTATTGCGTGCACTACCAACTCCTTCTTCTGTCGCATAGTGAACTCTGTGGGTGTGAATCTAGTGGTCAAAAAATCAATGATGTCCTGGTAGTACTCATCTACAACTTGTATGGTGAACAACTGTGCATCAGGCAGATTGTCCTCCAGATTCGTAGGCTCTTCTCCTGACTCGATTTTTGACAGATGATAAGGTCCCAAATTTAATCTACCTGGCTTCAAATCAATCTCAAAATCGTACTCCTGAAAGAGAAGTAACCATCTACATATGCACCCCCCTAACACCGGCTTATTAACAAGGTATTTCAACATAGAATGGTCAGTGAACATGGGGAAGTGCGCACCAAGCAAGTAGTATCTGAACTTCTGCAACGCATATACCATTGTCAGTCCTTCTCTTTCAGTAGTAGTATAGTTCTTCTCAGTGAATGATAACTTTCTACTGGAAAAGGAAATGGGATGATCAATACCTCCCTCTCTTGGTTGAGCAAGAACAATGCCCAATGCTATACATGAGGCATCCATGTGGATGTGAAATGGCTTCTCCCAATCCGGAAACACTAGGATCGGTGCAGTGACCATTTTCTCTTTCAATGTGTCAAATCCTTTCTCACTATCCTCATTCCAAATGAATGGTACATCTTTCTTCATCAATTTTTCCATAGCTACGGTTATCTGCACATACCCTTTTATGAACTTCATGTAGTAACCGGTATGCCCCAATTTAGTGTGCAATTGCTTAACTGAATTGGGTGTAGGCAATTTTACAATGACTGTGATCTTAGCAGGGTCTACCATCAAGCCCTGTTTGCATACAATGTGTCCCAACAAGACTCCATAGGGAACACAGAAGACACACTTCTTTAAGTTTAATGAACTTTGGTGTTGTCTACACTTTTCCGGCATCATCTTGAGGTTCGCGGCATGGTTCTTCAATAAACTGAAAATGGTCCAATCATCAAATTAAACCTCTAAAAACTTATGTATAAAATCCTTAAATGTCGCGACGACCACTCTAGAGAATATGGCGGGTGCATTATTCATACCAAAGGGCATCACTGTGTATTGGAACGACCCCCATTCTATGTCAAAAGTTGTCTTGTGCCTATCTATGCAATCAATCCTAATCTGATGGTAACCAGAGAATCCATCAGTAAAATAATAGGCCTCATTACCTCCAACATTATCTAGCACTTCATCTGTAAAAGGTGTAGGGAATAGGTCATGCATTGAAGCATCATTGAGTTTTCTGAGATCCACACAAATTCTAATTTCACCCTTTGTTTTCTTGTCCTGGATAACCATCAGGCTTATCCACTTGGATTCTTCAACTGGCTCAATGATCCCTGCATCGAGCATCTTATCAAGTTCTTCCCTAACTCGTTCTTTATAGCGCGGGTTCAGTCTGTATGGTCTTTGTTTCACAGGTTTTGCGCCAGGCTTAAGAGGAATTTTCATCACTCCTAAGTCTCCCAGGATACCTTTCATCTCTGTAAACTTGATCGAGAATAGTTCCTGATATTCCTGTAATATACCCGTGACCTCCTCAACTGTATCTTCATCCCAATAATCTCCAATAGCTTCGAACCTTGGCGCTTTGCTGGTGCCAATGTTAACTTTCCTTGTTTTCACGGGTCCACTCATATCTGGAATTTCCAGTGGAGGTCCTTCTACCTCACGCGATCCCTCTGACTCAGGTATCTATATGTTGCATGGGTCCTCCTCATCACTATCTATTGTATCCTTGGTTTCTCCATCGATGTGATAAAAATCAGGAGCATTCTCTAGCTGCTCTTCCCATTCAGGTTGTAGGCACGCAGGTATGCCGTCTGTGCCAAAGAATTCTTCTAGTGTCATGTTTCCTTGTGTACAATCTGGACTGAATATTTTTTTCTTAATGACCTGTAGCGTGTCATTGATACTTGGATGCTTGTCTTCAAAGATGAAATCCTCCTGGAAGGTCACAGTTAGGCCCGACCAGTCCACTGTGCCTCTACGCAACTCCAGGTCTAGGTACCACTTCTTCGGAATCAGTTCTTCTAACATGTGCACAAACAGATGCACCCATTCTGCTTGTGGTCTTTCTGTCCATGCTTCGGAATAGACTCGAATATGGTCTCGTGGATTTGTCTGTCCATTATATTTCTCAAAGGATAGGGTAACCTTATTAGCAAACGTGATTTTCATCTTAACTCTACACTGATCCCATGTTGTCAATATTTTCTTATGCACAGCCCACCATCTGGCAGGTATGCCATGTGTAGATCCGAGACACAGTATTCATCCGAAATTGCTGCAGTATATTCTTTGATAAAAAAATAAACATTAGATAAACCATCGAAGGTAGGGATTGGAGTTACCTCTTTCCCAATCCAGCGCACAGACTTCATGATGGACACACATTTCTTGGCAGATAGTTCATGTAGTTTGCTTTGCCAATTTTCTAGTTCTGCATCAAAGTGAGAAATGCAAGAGCTATCACAACGCCAACTGAGTGTGCCATCCGCAGTGGGATTGACATATTTAGCATCATTAGTGGTCATTTTGTAAATACGGTCCAAGTCTTGGGCTCTTGATTCCTCTTGAATCGGTTCAACATATCATTCACCCTGTGAAGAGTCCAATGGTGCGATGACCCTGATATCATTGCCTTCAAATATCATTTTCATAGTTTTAAAATCAATAATGGCAGAGTTAGTCATTTCCCAATCGATACCCAGCAGTGCTGGATAAAGATGGATGTCTTCCACTATTTCAATTACTTCAAAATCGGCATAGCTGCACACTCCATCAATATCAACAATGGTGTTGGGTAATCTTCCCAAAGGTATAACTATCCCTTTATTAGCCATCCTCAACTATAGAGGTGACCACTGTAACTTGGGTTTACCCATTTGATACCATGTATGCTTGGTCAAGACATTTAATTCGGATCCAAGATCAAGAATGATCTCATCCATCTCATAGTCCACAATCTGTGCAGCAAGTCTCATTTCCCTTCCTATTCTTTTAGGACTCCTAATATTGTGGACTGCGCCATTGGAAGCTCCCTTCTCACTGTTTGGCTCATATTTCCTTAGTAGCTTTTCAAATTCCGTAAAAGCATTTGCACACTTTAGTAATTTCATGCAGTTGCGTAAGAACTACGCAACATATGTCCCTGCGTCTGTTGCGGCATTTGTCTGATCTTGTGTCGTTTGCATATTCTCTCTTTGTGGTACTTCACTACACAACTGTGTTCTGGGGGAGCTAGGTGGCGGTGCCCTGAACATGTTCCACGCTTCCTCAAATGCTCCCTTATTTTTTTGTAAATCTAGACCCGATGCTTTCCCAGGAGATTTCCTAATCCATACCGTCTCTCCAGGATTCTGTCTAGGGTCGCGCATTTGGGAGGTCGAAGCTTCTGCACCTTCGTCCCTTCCTGTATCAGCGCCAATACGCGTTACCATGTTTACACTTGGATCCGCAGTTCTTCTCTCTGCTGCAATCAACTAAATGTTGGGGTTTGGTGGTTATGTCCTTCTTCTCTTCTGCATTTCCACCTCAAGCACAGGGCAGTCTTCAATAACATGCTCAAATGATTTACAGTAATTGCATGTAATGCATGGGTTGGTACAATCTCTAGAAACATGACCTGGCTGGCCATAGTTATAACAGATTACCTAGACGCAGCCTCTTCCTTGTACCGAGCCGCATTTCTTCCTCTCCCGCGGTATCCACAACCATGGCCTCTATATCCTCCTTGATCATAGTGGGTGTTTTCTTGCTTTGGTTGTGTTTCCTCTTGGACGTGATACATCCCAGCACCTCGCATTCGAAGAAGTATGCTTCGGCTTGACTATAGGACTTTAGTTTGTTTACAGCAAATTCCGTGACAAAGCCTTCAAGTATGCTATCAACCCAGAAGTCAACTGCTCACGATAGCGGGCTATCTATTGCTTTGAGTTGCGCTGTGAGCTCTGGAGTCCACTCTATAGGTACTCCTTGAAAACAGTTTTTCTTTTCTGCAAATCGTGAGATCCACTCGTGTAACTCATTTCCAAATGAAGCCCAGAAAATCTCGTGAATCTCTCTCCAAAAATATTTGTTCAACCACTGTACATCGGTGAGAAGTGGATGTGTGTTCTCTTTCTTCGCAAAATCTCTTTCAATCATGTCACACCAATCCCATATCTCTTTCTTTTCATGATGCCAATTGTTTGAACCCAATGGGAACTGGTATTCTTCTTCACACATTACTTTCCAACACTCTATCGCATCACTGGTATTAGCCAAGCAACGAAACCATTTGTTGGTTGTAGATCACCTTCTTGTGGTTTCTAGTGTAGACCCAGGTACTTCGCGGTTCAAGGAACCAACAAAACCCCAATTCACCAGCCCTTTCGGCAACAGGATGCGTGCAGCTTGAGGTCTCACCCAAGGCAAAGCTGAGGGGGTGGTTGCAGAATCAAGTTTCCATAACCAGGTGATTCGATGGGGGGGGGGAATGATAATAAGCAATGCAACACTTTGCGAGTTGGGCAGATAGATAATTGCACGAACCTTATGTTCCACATCGGGTATTCCAACGCGCACTTGTGCTCACGCACTTGCACCTCTAACGACTATGTGATACAGTACACCTTTATGTTACGATAGTAAGCTATCAATAGCTTACCTCGCAGCTACCTTCAATGAATCGGTGCATCAACAAGACTGTGCTTCCTTGCCGGGATGTTCAATTCTAACCGCTCTGCTTAGCATTCTTTATCCCTTTATTCCGTTCAAGTTCTTATCATTAAATTGCAGATGGTTTAATAAACATACATTACTACACGCTCCAATGTTGCGCTTAAACTCAAGGTTAACTACTTGACCAATAGATAGATTCATACATTCCAATCGACAGATTCATTCATGTTGAATACTTAACATTCCTCTGCGTATGTATTACTTAACATATTCTTCCCATTCTCTGAGACGAATACATATAAAAGCAATCACATAATAGAATTTTCCAGCATTAAACATTCATACCAAGCGATTAAACAATCATAAACACACATTGGTCACATAACACAGAATTTAACGTGGTTCACCCCCCGGATGGAAGTTACGTCCACAAGAACGGTTGTTAATATTGCTCTTAATGGGAAGGGTACAACCGTTCTTAGTCTGTGCACCCAGTTGCAGAATCTCTTCTCTCTCTCAGATAGGTCTCTACACACTCAGCTGCAGAGTCTTTACAATGGATTTTCTAAGCTTATGATTCTACAATAATCAACACTTAACAAAAATGAAGAGTAACCCTTCCCTTAGAAAATGATGCTTATTTATAGATTATGCCAGGAGGCATATGTTTACAATTCGCAAGCAAAAACCCTTAGGTTTACAAATTCGATGTGGCTAAATGCCAGCCTAACTGTCGTCATCGACAGCTTATTCCTCCTGATTTAGGCCGTCCAGCTAGCCCACTCGTGACTCGCACTCTTCTCTGATAGCCTCAGTCCTCAAAACGGTTATACTACATCATGGCCTATCCCTTTCCGTTGTTCTCGCCTGCCTGTCATTGTCGACATCATGGCCTAGATTCTTAGCTACTTTCCGCCACTATTCGCAACCAGTTGCTTTCTTCTTCCTTCATCTGGCTCTTTACCAAAATTAGGTCGCTTCTTCGCCCGACCTTTTCTTCTATCTTCTTACAAAAACTTGCTGCTGCATGGGTCTTGCGCAACAAAAACTATTATGCACGCTGCACACATACTGAAGTTATGTTTCTCTACTGCGTAGCTAAAAATCATACTTCCGCAAAATTGTACCTACTTGGGTCATTCCCAACACCCATTATTTCATGGATTGTCCCAACAAGACAGACGAGGTGTTACACAACATACAAGAAAACCCAACGGTAGGGGACATGGAAAGAACACCCAGAATTTATGTAGCACTTGACGACCGACAAGCAGACCACCAGGTCACTATGGTCGAGATTGAAGGTAAAATATCAAACATAGCTATTTCAGTTTTGATCGACCCTGGTGCATGCTGAAGTTATGTTTCCCGAAAGATAGCCGACACTTGTAAGCTAAACCGAGAGAAACACAAGAAACCATGGCTGGTATAACTAGCCACTGGTACCAAATAGAAGGTCTCTGAATTAGTTAAAGCTTGCGAGATAGATTTGAATGGATTTCGAACTAAGGTAGATTTAAATATCTTGCCACTGCGTTCGTATGACATATTGATCGGCATGGACTGATTGGAACAATAGCATGCCCTGCTCGACTATTTGAACAAATCAATATTATGCATCGATAACCAAGTGAATCAAAAGAAGATCCAGGGCACACCTAGGAAGGTTTTTGTCAAGAAAATATGTGCCTTACAGGAAAATAAGTGTCTAAGGAATGGTTGTAAACTCTTTGCAGTTAATGTTCAAACCGTAGAATGGGAACAAAAGATCGAAGACTTTCCAATTCTTGAAGAATTCAAGGATGCATTTCCCGAGGAAATACCAGGGCTACCAACCAAACAATACCTATATTTCTCTATAGAACTAACACCCGGTTCAGTACCAGTTTCTAAAGCCCCTTACCGCATGAGCCCACCATAATTGGTGGAGCTCAAGCTTCAGTTACAGGAGTTAATAGAAAAAGGATACATCCGACCGAGTGTGTCTCCTTGGGGAGCACCAATACTCTTTGTCAAGAAGAAGTACGGGACGATGCGGATGTGCATCGATTATCGTCAACTCACCAAATTGACCATTAAGAACCAATACCCACTCCCGAGGATTTATGACTTATTGGACTAAGTCGAAGGAGCGAATATCTTTTCGAAGATCAACCTACGATTCAGATACCACCAAGTAAGGATCTGTGACGAAGAAATCAGTAAGACCTCCTTTCAAACCCGATATGGCCACTACGAGTTTGTGGTAATGCCTTTCGGATTGACAAATGCGCCCACAAATTTTATGTGCATGATAAACAACATCTTTAGTCAATACTTGGACAAATTCGTATTAGTCTTCATTGACAATATACTAATTTACTCCAAAGTAAGGAAGAACATGAAGAGCATATCTGGATAGTGTTACAAGTATTACAAGAACACCAACTTTATGCTAAGTTCATCAGGTATGATTTCTACAAACCACAAATACAGTACCTAGGTCACATCATTTCAGTAAAAGGGAGAGCAGTCGACCCCGAAAAGATTAAAGCCATCGAGGAATGGCCTACACCTACTTGTTTGAATGACATAATATCATTATTAGGACTAGTAGGATGCTATCAAAAGTTCATTAAGAAATTCTCCCGGATTTCTTTTCCTATGACTGCTTTGCAGAAAAAGGAAAACAAATTCCTTTGGATGACTAAGTGCGAAGAAAGTTTCAATAAACTAAAACAACTTCTGACGAGCGCACCTATACTATGGATTGTCGATCCCAATGGGGACTTTGTTGTTTGCACAGATGCAAGCAAAGAGGGACTCGCTGGATTCCTCATGCAGAATGACTTCGCCATCTCCTACGAGTCCAGAAAGTTAAAAGAGCACGAGCAGAACTACCCCACGCGCAATATTGAACTAGCCGTTATAATCCACGCCTTAAAAATGTGGAGACATTACCTTATGGGAAAGAAGTTCATGTTGAAGACAGACAACATGATTTTGAAGTACTTATTTGACTAACCTGACCTAAATGCTAGGCAGGAAAGGTGGTTAGCCTTCCTTAACGAGTACCACTTTGAGTTAAAACACATAAAAGGAAAGGAGAACAAGATCGCTGATGCTTTAAGTCAACGAGCTCATATGTTATATGAGGTAACAATAAGGCAGACTGAATCAGACTTGCATGACAGAATTAGAACGGCTTGTAGGAATGAATGATTCTATGTTGCAATCCATGAAAATATTTAGGAGGATAGGTTATTCCAACAAAAAAATGAATATAGGATCGACGAGTCAGGTTTGTTATGGTCAAAGGAGAGACTTTATGTCACGGACAACGGAGACACTAGACCTAACATCCTAACAGAGTTCCATCAGAAACCCTACTTAGGACATCTGGGATATCAAAAGATGATATCGACGGTAAAGAAACACTTCTTTTGGCCTAAGTTGAAAGTTGACATAGCACTATTCATCGGCAAGTGCCAGGAATGCCAACTAGTCAAGGCAAAACACCAGCATCCTTACTGACTACTACAACCACTACCCATTCTAGAGTGGAAGTGGGAGGTCATCAGTATGTACTTCATTACTGGATTACCAAAGAGCAAGAAACAGAATGACTACATATTTGTAGTGGTTGACAAGCTATCCAAAATAAGACACTTCATACCTGTAAAATCAACATACAAGGTTGTCCACATTGTGGACATATTTCTAAAAGAGATCTTCTGATTGCATGGGATACCCAAGGCAATCATTTCAGATAGAGATATGAAGTTAACCAGTAACTTCTGGAGGTCCTTGTTCTCTGGATTGGAGACACCATTAAACTTTAGTACAGCTTACCACCCGCAGACTGATGGACACACAGAACAGGTAAACTAGATCTTAGAGGATATGCTTAGGATGTATGTTATGAATAACCCCACGAAATGGGAGGATTAATTACACCTCGTAGATTTTGCATACAACAACGGGTACTAGACCTTTGCCAATATGAGTCCCTTTCAGGTAATCTATGGAAAAGAGTGTAGGACACCGGTGACATGGGATAGCCCGATAGACAGACCCATGCTAGGTCCGGATTTACTAAAATACTTGGAACAACTAGTCACCAAATTAAAACAAAACCTAAAAGAGGCACAAGACCGCTAGAAGAGTTATGCGTATAAGAAAAGGAAAGACAAAGATTACCAAGTCGGTGAACATGTCTTCTTAAAAGTGAAGGCAAATAGAATCTCTTGGAGCTTGGGGCGATGGGGAAAGTTAGCCCCCATATTTTGTGGACCCTTTGAGATGTTGGCCAAGAAAGGGCCAGTAGCATATGAGTAATCTTTACAAGCTCATGTACAAGTTCATAATGTTTTTCATGCATCTCTATTAAATAAATATGTCTATGATACTAAGCATTGATTGATTAGTCCTTACTACAGGTAGAACCCGAGGGGGAATTTATGCCAGAGCCCCTTCGCATACTTGACAAGAGGGAGGTGCATCTTAGGAGACGAACTATCGTCCAATTGAAAGTGTAATGGAGGCACTTCGAGATTGATGAGGCCGCCTGGGAAAATGAAACCACCATGAAAGAGGCTTGCCATGCCTTATTTCATGACTTCATTTCTAGTCCCTAGAACACTGGGATAGTGTTGTTCTAAGTGGGGAGGGATGTAATATCCCGAATTTTGGTTGATTATGTTCATGTTATATATTGGGAATAAGCCCCGATGCATATTATTTATTCTAATGATATATATATTGGGCGTAAGCCCCAATGCACATGTTTTACTTTTATGATATATGTTGGGCATAAGCCCTGATGCACATGAATTACCTTTCCTTATAGATATACATATTTGGGCATGGACCCTTACAGACATAGATTATTGTTATGTACTTGATTGATGATTTATTATATGATTGGGTACAATCCCTGATATATTGAGATGATCTTGTTATATATTGTGCATATTTCTAGTATGCATGATTGACTTTTATGATGTGTTGAGCATAGTATATGGAGCACATGGATGACCTATGTACTGGGAGTAAGCCCCGATGTACATAGAGGACTTTTAATATGTACTGGGTGTAAGCCCTGATGTACATAGAGTGTTGGGCATAATCCCTGGCACACTCCAACTTGATGTTGAGCATACGCTTTGGAGCATCATACCTTTGGCCATTGTATCCCTAGTTGTATCTTACAAATACATCCTAATGGTAGTGTTGAGTGAGGGCTCTGGAATCGCACTAGCGTAACACCCGTTGAAGAGTGCCAAGCATAAGCTCTAAATAACACCCGGGGTTACTTTACTTAAAAAGGTGTTGAGTTGAGAAAGACTCTGAATAGAACCACCAGTCATCATACTTATGAAATTTGATTAAATTGAATCATTACTCATCTCATCAAGGGCTGAGGGAACTCCCATGAATTACGAGGTAATCCAACATGCCAAGGGACCTAGAGATACCTAACCTAGTCGACCATCCAAACCTACCAAGGCCTTGTCAAAAGAGTGGATTTTAATTTAATACAACATAAAAGTTTTAATGCTATATACCTACTTGAATTAATAAAAGTGATTAAGTATAAAGAACCCCACTTAAGTTTTAATGCTATATGCTTCAGCTTCGTCCCCGGCAACGACGCCAAAGATGTTTGTGTCAGAAATTGTTACTAAGGCTAAGGTAACAAGCCAACACAATCTCAAAGTAAAAATCAATTCAAACTAGGGTTTAGGGTTTTATTTCATATGTTTTTTTGGTCATTGACTTCAAAAGCATAAAGGGAATACATTCAATAGATAAGCAACAACTAAATCATACACATAAATCAATAAAGATGTATATATATCACAATAATCCAACAAAAGACTGTCAATGAAGTTCACACATAAAGGACAAGCATCACTGGAAATTACACATAAACCAGAAATGAATTTGTCATTCATGAAACTAAATAAGTTCAAAATGAAGCCAACACAGATCAAATGTAGGGTAAAGAGTCATATATTCATAGTTTCATCAATAAATGCATATAAGAGTTTACAGTACCTATCACTGAACAAGTCTGAAAGTACAAGCAGCTAGCAGACCTCCTGATGCTCTCCAAAATCAGAACCCTTACAATGTTTTTCTTTCCTCTCTAAATAGTTTTCTTCTCAAAAACAGTTAGGGTTTTTCCCTCCTAGCTCTCCATCGAATCACTAGATTAGGTGAAGTAAAATTTATATTTTTACAAAATTTCAAGTTTGCTAAAAATAGAAAATTCTTTAACTAAAACAAAAAGATTGTCTAAAATAACTCCTAACTACTAACTGCCTCATATCTCCTTCGCTGCCTCCACAAGAAGAGATATACCATCTGGGCTTGAGGACCTTCTCTTTACTCTTTTATGCTTCTTCTCCAACTCAGCTATCTTCTTCTGAAGGTGTTCATTTTCCTGTTGTAGACTTTCAACTGTTTTTTCCAGCTCTGAACAGTGCCTGTCAGAAGCCCTTTTCCTTCTGAGTGTCTCCTTGGCATCCACCACTAATTCCTGAAAATTGTCATGAACATCCTGAAGATCCTCTCTTAGTCTTCTATTTGCCATCATTAAACCATCATTAACTTCCTGCATGTAATTCATTTGATGCTTATACTGTTTGACAGTCTTCTTTAAATTTTCTTTGTCAGAATTAACCAATTTCTCTATTGCAGCATCGTGCTCTTCATTAGGTTTCCAAAACATGTCAAACTTCTTAAATATTTGTGCTTCCTCTGTCAACAGTTTCTCAGAAGTATCTTCAATGATGGACTTGGAGTTTCCTTCATCTGCTACTTTCCCTGACTTAATATCTTCTTCTTTACCTGGCTGTAGTTTATCTAACTTTGATTTATCATCCCCCATGGATTCTTCATCAGAGATAGTCACCTTATCAGTCTTCAATTTTGGATTTAACAGCTTTTTCATATTTAACCTTAGCTTGTTTTTCGACCTAGTTTTAGGTCTCTAGAGAGTAGCTGCCTCCCCCATCATTTTCAGTTTTCTGCCTTTGTACCTAACAGAAGATAATTCCACCACTTCCAACTTATTTATTTTCTTGTTAGGTTTCATAGTTGTGCCATCTAAAACTTGAGCTTCTTCAAATTCAGTTTTGACCTTAATCTTAGAAACAGGCCGTTCCTCCTCTAACATGTATCCTTCATCATCCGAAAGGATTGTAATGGGGCTTCTTGGCCGAATAGGAATTTCTTCTTTAGCTACAGGAACTATTTTAATATCAACTTTACTTTCATCCTGAGGATCTGCTACAGGTGATGATTTCTTTTCAAGGAATTCCTTTTTGTCTTCAAATAATGTGAACCTGTTTTTAGTGTGATCTGGAATTTCTTGGAGCTGATTGTCATCCTGTCTCTTTTCTGCTACCTGTTTAGTCACCTTCTTAGCTTTAATGTCATGCTTGCTTGCAGGTTTGACTGAATGGCCTAACTTTTGCATCATTACCTTCCCCTTGTCAGTTTGTCTTTTTGGTTGTTGATCTTCTCCTTTAGAATGAACCCCTGACCAGAACAAAAAGAAGTCCCAAGTCTTTCCCTCATGCTGCAACACTGTAGTGATGATTAGTTTAATGAGACCATGGTGAAAAAGTGATTGAGAAGTGTGATCATCATGTTGTTTTATTTTGCTTGACATTTTCTGCAGGCTTTTAAAGAAAAAGAAGGGCAGATTCATTTTAGAAACCCCTGCCATGTGTTGAAGGAACCTGAGATGATATTTGAACACTAATGAATATCTTCCTTCACAAGTCACATAACTCTGAAGTATCCTTATGGGCTCAATCCATTCTTTCCTGAAATTATGAATGAGAATACCCTTGTTCCAGTCAGGAGTCACATTAGGCAATAAGTACCTTTGGGGATCAAACTCGAAAGGTGACTTCTTAAACCAGTGCTCACCCTCATTACTAATCTCAGTAGCTTCTGCTATTAATTCTACAGTCAGCTTGAATCTCAAAGTATCCATTATAATCATCTCATTTTTAAGTCCCTTAGCAAAATTGCAGGACACCTGAGCATCAAAACCATCTATCCTTTTGAAAAATTTCAACCATCCTGCCTGTTGAAACAGCTCTGCACAGTCAGGAAGCTTCTGAATCCATGTTAAGTCTGTGGGCTCAGCCCTGTTGACCTTACCACTTTTGCCACTTTTCCCCATATTCTTCTTTTCAAGAAATAGGAACAGTCTGATTTCAGGTTTCAAAATATATTTTATAAACTGTTTTCTGATGCTTTGAGCTCCTTTGAACTATGCTATACACTCCTGGACAGACCTTCAATTCAATGTTCTCCGAGCAAGTGATTTTACAGGTCATAACAATTTTTAGCAATGTTTAAACCACTTGCATAAACTAACAAACGCCTTCTGTGTAAAAACTGAGCCTTACAGATAGATCTGTCAGTCTTTTCGATGCTATTTCCTGTATATTCTGATGTTTAAAGACATTAGGTCATGAGAGGAACCAGTCCATGCACATTCCTCATACCGGGCTTCAGATAGCTATTTCTGTGGTGAATTTCTTATTTTATGATCTATTCTATCTTCTTCAGCAACCAATTTCTCCAGAAAATCGTGCAGCGAAAAAGACCCAAATTTTCCAGCTATAAGGGTTTATAACAGAATACCTGTCAATTGCTCATCTTTCGTGGCTTACAGCTTCGTTTTGGGGTGTCAACGATCTCCTCTTATGAGCACAAGTGTCCTCATATCGTTTCTTTAACTGCTGGTGAATGAATTCAGAAGCCCTAATTTTCGCTGGCGATTAAACACACCTGTCTCTTTTTCTCAGCAACACAATCCACCGTTTAGTAGTGAGCTCTCCTTCACAAACACTACTCTCCTGCAATGATGCGTGTAACAAGAGGAATTTGACAGCTAAACCGGGATTTGCTGGTTTCTGTGCAACTGATCCCGCATACCATGCAATGATGAGCTTGTTTTACTTCGTGACGAGCAACCAACAAAAATCATGCTCAAACTGCTGCAAACACGTGTTAGAACACTCACACAAGGCGATTAGACACTCCCATTCTGCATCATGATTGAAATCGGTTCGAAAATTGAAAAAAACACAGGCCACGATATTCCTGTAGCGCGCTCTTTGTTAAACTTTAGTATAGCGCTACAAGAATAACTTTTAGGCCAAAATTAAGCAGTTTTTTAACTTTTTGCTAATTTTTCGGAGGTTTTGGCAGTTTTTTTTAGTTTAAGAAATAAGTTTAACTGTTCTCTAAGACATTAATGATTCTACTTTTGAAAATATGACTCTCATTGACCCCCTTTACAATATAAAAAATCACCAAAATCAAATAAAATCTGAAAAGACTGGGTTCCAAACTTATTCAATCACCCATGAAGTTTCTAGGATGACTAAAACTAAAACTTAAAATCAAAAAATTTAACTGAAGTAGATTCAAACACAAACCAAAACTGGAGAAAATAAATCAAAAATGGAGAAAAATTTACTGACTTAACATCTGGCTCCAGCTGCGGGATGAAGTCCTCCCTGTGAGGCTTCAAGAACTTGTAGACTAGTGCCTTCTGTCTTCCATTGGGCTATGGAGTCTTTATTTAATCTCAGTCACACTGGTATATACAATGAAAAGTGACAATGACCCTCACTGACTGTAGAAATGTATGAGGAATCGCCCATTGACAGGGTTGAGCAACTCCTCCCCTTCCAAGGACTGCAAGATGAATGTATTATTTTCCAAAACTTTAGATATCAGAAAAGGACCGAACCATAGATTATCAAATTTGCCATGCTTAACTTTCTGTTCCTTTCTTGCATCCCATCTTAAAACCAACTCACCTTCTGAAAAAATATGTTCTTTAATATTTCTGTCAAACCTGGTTTTCATTTTAGCTCTGTACAGCTGTGCTTCTTTATCTACCTTCTCTCTATTTTGTTGTACCTCAATCATTTCGAAGATTCTTCTTTGTAAATCATCTGGTTCCTCTTGAGAATTCTGAAGGAACTTCATTACTGGAATTCCCAATTGCACTGGAAATACTGCTTCTGTTCCATACACTACCTGAAAGGGAGAAGTACCAATGGCTTGCTTTACAGTAATCCTATCTGCCCACAATGCATATTTCAACATTGAATCCCAAGATTTTTTATTGTGTTTTAGCAACTTCTTGATGCATTGAATGATATTTTTGTTAGATGATTCATCCTGACCATTTCCCTGAGGGTAATAGGGAGTTGAGTGTTTTAGAATAATACCATTTTTCTCACAAAAGGCCACCATTGCCTTGGATTTGAATGCTTTGGCATTATCAGTAATCAATCTTTGTGGACAACCAAATCTGCTCAGAATATTATCTTCAATTAAATCCATAATCACCTTATCTGTAGCATTCCTTGTGGGAATAGCTTCCACCCATTTTGTAAAGAAATCTGTGGCAGTCAAGATCCAATGATGCTGACCCGAAGATGCTAGGTTTATTTCTCGAATAAAATCTAGACCCCATTGCTGAAAAGGGGCATTGACTGCAATAGGCTTCAACGATAAAGATAATAACTTCTGTTTACCTGCAAATTTCTGACAAGGTATGCAAGTTCTTACCTGCTGGTAAACATCATGGAAGAGGAAGGGCCAATAATATCCAGCTCTCAAAATTTTATAGGCTGTTGTTTTCCAGTATTTATGTCCTCCACAAGCTCCTTCATGGGATTCTGAAATTACTTCTTCTATTTCAGCCTGATCTAAACACCTTAACAAGATTCCTCCGGGGTCTTTCCAAAACAATTGATCTTCTATCAAACAGTATTTAGTAGCTTTTAATTTCAGAGATCTGATAGCCTTCCTATCCAGGTGTTCTGGGCATTGCAAAAATAACAAAAAATGAACAATATCAGCATACCACTCTGAAGATGAATAAGAGTCCATGATTCTTTCTTTTTCCAGGGATGCTTGCTTTTCTTCAGGTGCTGATTCTTCTGTCATAACATGTAATCCTAAGGCTTGACAATTTGAGTCAGCTAGAAGTTTGGCCAATCCTTGTCCTTTAACCAGCTTAGTAGGTCTGATTTCCACTTCATATTCCATAATTTTGGCAATCCACTTTCCCCTTTTTCCTTCACTATCAGGCTGTGTCAAAACATCTTTCACTGCAGCATTTCGAACAAATGAAATAACCTTGGAATGTAAAATATATATTCTAAAAAAATTTAAAGCCTTCACCAGAGCATAGACTTGTTTTTTCAAGATACTGTATTTCAACTCTGAATCTCTAAGTGTTTTACTGAAAAAGGCAATTGGTTGTTCCAATCCCTCATTATTCTTCTGAAGTAGGACAGCAGCAATAGTATCCTCTGAAGCAAAAGAAAAGGTAAAGAATTCTTTGGCAAAATTAGGGCTTACAAGAACAGGTGCTTCAGTCAGAGACCCCTTGATTTTCTCAAAAGCTGCCTTTGCTTCAACAGTCCACCTGACCTCTTGGTCTTTCTTTAACATAGCTGTAATTTGCTTAATTGTTTCAACAAAATTAGGAATAAACCACCGCAGAAAATTGATTTTGCCAATAAATGATTGCACATCCTTTTTACTCCTGGGCAAACTAATCTTCAATATTGCTTTGACTCTCTCAGGGTCAATCCTAATACCATCAGCTGACACCAAGTGGCCAAGCAATTTACCTTCTTGCACAGCAAAATGTGATTTTTTGGGGTTCAAAGATAAGCCAAATTTTCTGCATTTTATGAAGGTTTGCTCCAAATGCTTCAAGTGTTCATCATCAGATTTTGAGAAGACTGTAATATCATCCAGATAGATAACCACAAACTTATCCTTTTCACCCACGAATGCAATATCCATGGCTCTCTGAAAGGTTGCTCCAGCATTCATCAAACCGAAAGGCATCTTGTCATACATAAATGTCCCCCAGGGGGTTGTAAAAGCTGTTTTTTCTTTATCATCAGGGTGCATAGCAATCTGATTATACCTTGAGAAACCATCTAGCATAGAAATCCTTTGAGCTCCAACTACCTGTTGCAAAACCTGTTCAATTTTGGGGAGAGGATAGTTGTCTTTTAATGATGATCGATTCAGATTTCTGAAGTCAACACATAAGCAAATCTCCCCGTTCTTCTTTCTGACAGGAACCAAATTAGCCACCCAAGAAGAATACCTAAGAGGCGCTATTATCTTTGCATCCAACAATTTCTTTAATTCTTTTTCAATTACAGGAAAACAAGGCTGGATTGATTCTTCTTAATTTCTGCCTGAAATGTTTGACATTAGGTTTCAAAGGAACCTTGTGCTGAATAACTGCTGTATCATAAGTTTTTAGTTCCTTGTAAGACCAGGCAAATGCATCTATATATTTTTTCAACAGCTTAATATATCTACTTCTTTGCTCTGCTGTTAGGTTTTTGGAAAGTTTTACCATTCTGGGATGTTCTGCTGAACCAATATTGTAGTCCTCTACGTTGTCTTCTGAAGATTGAATTACTGGCTTTGAAGGTGTATCATCCTTGCTGAATATTCTTTCCAAAGGTACTAAGCCTTTCGGAATGAAATTACTTTTTAATTCAATGATTTTATGCCCTGCTATATCTTCTGCAGCAAACTCATCTAACTGTTCATCTTTTCCATCTTCTTCTTGATCAATTTGAATATTTGAAAACTCATTTACAAGCTCAAGAAAATTTTTTATTTCAATATCATCTTCAAAAACCCTCCAATGTTTTATATTGTCAGGAACACAAGGTCTATACCTCACTTCTAAAGGATACTTTAGCTGAGTAGTTTTAGGGATCCTAAAATATGTGGCAGCCAGGGCTAAAGAATCTACAGTTTCATTATGATTCCTGGGAATATGAGTGATATTAAATGCTATAAAGTAGTTTTCAATCATGTCCCATACCTCATTTCGATATACTTTAAGCAAACCCTGCTTTACTTGATATTTGTTCTTCACCTATTGAACATCTAGTTCGGAGTCGCCAAATGTAGAAATTTGCTGAATTCCCAAATCTTTAGCAGCTTTCAATTCCAATAGCAAAGCCTTATACTCAGCAGTGTTGTTAGTTGTAACAAACTCCAATTTATACATAAGTTTCACTGTTTCACCGCCAGGGGAAATAAGTAAAACTCCAGCTCCAACACCCTCTCTGCATGAAGATCCATCAAAATATAACTGCCACACTGCATCTTTTTCCTCTATGCTATGTTTTATTGGCTGATCTTTTTCCACATGTAACTGACCAGCAGAATTATCTTCTTCACTAAACTGTAACATGCATGAGCCAAGGTCTTTATCCACAGAGTAAACTGGGTGATTAGTGGGGTTCTTATCATATGTGACAATATAAGCAAGCTGTAGTTCTCTGTAAAGTCTCCTATTTTCTCCACCAAAAACAGGAATAGTGGCATAAGAGAGGTCCATCTGTAATGTTCCCCCAACCTTCTTAGCCCATGACCTAGATAGAAGCAAGCCAAATTTTGGTGTGATGTCAGCTACCACAACATCCATTATTACACTTTTCATTGGCAACTGAGTAAGGTTAACAACCATGTCTTTTATCACTCCTAGACACTTTACAGCTCGGGAATCAAAGGCATATAGATCATGATAAGGTTTTGTGACATTAAGGCCTAGGGCTTCCATCACAGCTTTTGGCATCAAATTATGGGATGCTCCTGAATCTAGCAGGAAATTATGAATCATCTACTCATGCACAGTGAAAGTTATATAGAAGGGAGGAGAAGCACTAGCTTCGTTTTCAGTCTTTTCAGCCAAAGCTGATCCAATAAAGATTCTAGGGTTTTCTTCCTGCAGATTCACTGTATCTGAAACTGGATGATTATTGGGCATATTCATCACTTTCAAAACTGTATTCTTGTACGATGGATTTTTGATAAGCTCAGAAAATGGTACAGGAATTTTTAATTTACCTAACTCATTTTCCAAACTAAAATTTTGACCTGATTTGTTTACCTCTTCAATTTCTGTATTCTTCTTGGACTTTTCTGCAGATTGTTTCTTTTCTGCTACAGGATCAGCAACTGATTTATCAGGAATAACTAGAGCAGGAACAACAGCTTTCTTCTTAGGAGCTTGGACTACTTGTTTCGGGCCAGATCTGAGATTAAGAGTCTTCTTAATTCCATTCTGATTAGCAACAGCATTTACAGCATTTTTTTCAAACTCCAATTCATCTTCAACTTCATACAAGTCTGCATCATAATATTCAGCATTTAGAAAATCTTCTTCTGTTACAAAACTTCCAGATAAGCCATCTCCAAAATGATTCACATCCTGATCTGTCTTAGTTTCTTCAACTGTTGATCAATTTCTTCTTCATCCACCAAATTATTTTGAAAAGGTGGGGGTACTTTTTGATCCTCATTCTCCCTTCTTTCTCGCTGAATATCATTATTTCTACGCTCTCTTGGCATGAATCTAGGATCGAATTGCCTCTTGAACTCATTTTGGTTATTTGGGTTTCGATCAGCTTCTGGGGCAGGTTTAGCAGAATTCTTTTCCAGTTCTATTTTATTTAACTTGGCAGTGAGAATCTTTACAAGTTTAGCCATTTCATCTATTTTAGCTTCAGCAGGCTGAGGTGCAGCACTTGTAGAAACAGCTTCCTTCTTTCCCTTTCTTTCATACTGCTGCTGAGGTGTTTCTTTCTTGAGCCTATTAGAAGCCAGTAAATTTGACTCTACTTCTAATGTTGCCTCTTGCATGCTCATCAAGGTAATAGGTCTTCTTTCTCTAAGTAATAAAGAGAATTCATGATCAAAAGCATTTGCATAGGTCAACTTGGCTGATGTTTCAGTGGGTTTGATTTCTGCAGGAATCCTAGTATACATCTTGTTAAATCTTTTGGAAAAGTCAGAAATAGTCTCATCCTTCTTTCTTCTCAAAGCTCCAAACTCAGTTATGTAATAAGTGTGATCCTTGGTGTCTCCCCATTGTCTCAGAAAAAGATCTTTTAGTTCTTCAATTATGGTGATGGAATTAGCAGACAGTCCTCTGAACCATTTTCTCACATCCCCATCAAGACTTTGTACAAATACCCTCATCCATACATCTTTAATTTCAATGTTCTGATTATCTGCATAACTCTCAAAAGCTTCCCAATGTTCTTCTGCAGTTGTTTCACCTTGTCCATTGAATCGAGGCATGTACTTTTGGTAATCATGTGTAGGCAAGGCATGTAAAGGCTGAGGTAATACTAATGGTGCATACCTAGCTGCTACCATTCTGTCCATCATATCCATAGGTGGATTTTGGGCTGCCATTGTGAACTGAGGTTTAGACTGAGATTTTGAGGAGGAAGAAATTTGACTGGAACTTTTTTGGAAAGGATTCCTTCCTACTTTCAACTGAAAGATGGATATTTTATCAGGAGAAGAGGTCTTAGCTTTCAAAAAGCTTCGAGGACTAGTGAAAACCTGGAAAGTGCTCTCAGGGATGTTAGGTTTTACACAAGGTGAAGTTTCAGCTGGGTCTAATGATTCACCCAACTGGTGAGAGTCACACGAGGCTGGTAAAGATTGAGACCTGCTGAGATTTCTTGCTGTTTTTATAATCTTTTTAGGGTCTGTCACACCCAGATGTAATGAAGATGTAGGTCTGCTCCTTGTTCCAATTCTGTTAGAAGCCACTGTGACAATTTTCTGGTGAAAATAGCCTTCAAAAATGCTGGTTCAAGTCCACCTCTTAAACCAGAAAAATGATGAGTATCCCAGGGAAGATATGCTTCAGCTTCGTCCCCGGCAACGGCGCCAAAGATGTTTGTGTCAGAAATTGTTACTAAGGCTAAGGTAACAAGCCAACACAATCTCAAAGTAAAAATCAATTCAAACTAGGGTTTAGGGTTTTATTTCATATGTTTTTTTGGTCATTGACTTCAAAAGCATAAAGGGAATACATTCAATAGATAAGCAACAACTAAATCATACACATAAATCAATAAAGATGTATATATATCACAATAATCCAACAAAAGACTGTCAATGAAGTTCACACATAAAGGACAAGCATCACTAGAAATTACACATAAACCAGAAATGAATTTGTCATTCATGAAACTAAATAAGTTCAAAATGAAGCCAACACAGATCAAATGTAGGGTAAAGAGTCATATATTCATAGTTTCATCAATAAATGCATATAAGAGTTTACAGTACCTATCACTGAACAAGTCTGAAAGTACAAGCAGCTAGCAGACCTCCTGATGCTCTCCAAAATCAGAACCCTTGCAATGTTTTTCTTTCCTCTCTAAATAGTTTTCTTCTCAAAAACAATTAGGGTTTTTCCCTCCTAGCTCTCCATCGAATCACTAGATTAGGTAAAGTAAAATTTATATTTTTACAAAATTTCAAGTTTGCTAAAAATAGCAAATTCTTTAACTAAAACAAAAAGTTTGTCTAAAATAACTCCTAACTCCTAACTGCCTCATATCTCCTTCGCTGCCTCCACAAGAAGAGATATACCATCTGGGCTTGAGGACCTTCTCTTTACTCTTTTATGCTTCTTCTCCAACTCAGCTATCTTCTTCTGAAGGTGTTCATTTTCCTGTTGTAGATTTTCAACTGTTTTTTCCAGCTCTGAACAGTGCCTGTCAGAAGCCCTTTTCCTTCTGAGTGTCTCCTTGGCATCCACCACTAATTCCTGAAAAATTGTCATGAACATCCTGAAGATCCTCTCTTAGTCTTCTATTTGCCATCATTAAACCATCATTAACTTCCTGCATGTAATTCATTTGATGCTTATACTGTTTGACAGTCTTCTTTAAATTTTCTTTGTCAGAATTAACCAATTTCTCTATTGCAGCATCGTGCTCTTCATTAGGTTTCCAAAACATGTCAAACTTCTTAAATATTTGTGCTTCCTCTGTCAACAGTTTCTCAGAAGTATCTTCAATGATGGACTTGGAGTTTCCTTCATCTGCTACTTTCCCTGACTTAATATCTTCTTCTTTACCTGGCTGTAGTTTATCTAACTTTGATTTATCATCCCCCATGGATTCTTCATCAGAGATAGTCACCTTATCAGTCTTCAATTTTGGATTTAACAGCTTTTTCATATTTAACCTTAGCTTGTTTTTCGACCTAGTTTTAGGTCTCTAGAGAGTAGCTTCCTCCCCCATCATTTTCAGTTTTCTGCCTTTGTACCTAACAGAAGATAATTCCACCACTTCCAACTTATTTATTTTCTTGTTAGGTTTCATAGTTGTGCCATCTAAAACTTGAGCTTCTTCAAATTCAGTTTTGACCTTAATCTTAGAAACAGGCTGTTCCTCCTCTAACATGTATCCTTCATCATCCGAAAGGATTGTAATGGGGCTTCTTGGCCGAATAGGAATTTCTTCTTTCGCTACAGGAACTATTTTAATATCAACTTTACTTTCATCCTCAGGATCTGCTACAGGTGATGATTTCTTTTCAAGGAATTCCTTTTTGTCTTCAAATAATGTGAATTTGTTTTTAGTGTGATCTGGAATTTCTTGGAGCTGATTGTCATCCTGTCTCTTTTCTGCTACCTGTTTAGTCACCTTCTTAGCTTTAATGTCATGCTTGCTTGCAGGTTTGACTGAATGGCCTAACTTTTGCATCATTACCTTCCCCTTGTCAGTTTGTCTTTTTGGTTGTTGATCTTCTCCTTTAGAATGAACCCCTGACCAGAACAAAAAGAAGTCCCAAGTCTTTCCCTCATGCTGCAACACTGTAGTGATGATTAGTTTAATGAGACCATGGTGAAAAAGTGATTGAGAAGTGTGATCATCATGTTGTTTTATTTTGCTTGACATTTTCTGCAGGCTTTTAAAGAAAAAGAAGGGCAGATTCATTTTAGAAACCTCTGCCATGTGTTGAAGGAACCTGAGATGATATTTGAACACTAATGAATATCTTCCTTCACAAGTCACATAACTCCGAAGTATCCTTATGGGCTCAATCCATTCTTTCCTGAAATTATGAATGAGAATACCCTTGTTCCAGTCAGGAGTCACATTAGGCAATAAGTACCTTTGGGGATCAAACTCGAAAGGTGACTTCTTAAACCAGTGCTCACCCTCATTACTAATCTCAGTAGCTTCTTCTATTAATTCTACAGTCAGCTTGAATCTCAAAGTATCCATTATAATCATCTCATTTTTAAGTCCCTTAGCAAAATTGCAGGACACCTGAGCATCAAAACCATCTATCCTTTTGAAAAATTTCAACCAGCCTGCCTGTTGAAACAGCTCTGCACAGTCAGGAAGCTTCTGAATCCATGTTAAGTCTGTGGGCTCATCCCTGTTGACCTTACCACTTTTGCCACTTTTCCCCATATTCTTCTTTTCAGGAAACAGGAACAGTCTGATTTCAGGGTTCAAAATATATTTTATAAACTGTTTTCTGATGCTTTGAGCTCCTTTGAACTATGCTATACACTCCTGGACAGACCTTCAATTCAATGTTCTCCGAGCAAGTGATTTTACAGGTCATAACAATTTTTAGCAATGTTTAAACCACTTGCATAAACTAACAAACGCCTTCTGTGTAAAAACTGAGCCTGACAGATAGATCTGTCAGTCTTTTCGATGCTATTTCCTGTATATTCTGATGTTTAAAGACATTAGGTCATGAGAGGAACCAGTCCATGCACATTCCTCATACCGGGCTTCAGATAGCTATTTCTGTGGTGAATTTCTTATTTTATGATCTATTCTATCTTCTTCAGCAACCAATTTCTCCAGAAAATTGTGCAGCGAAAAAGACCCAAATTTTTCAGCTATAAGGGTTTATAACGGAATACCTGTCAATTGCTCATCTTTCGTGGCTTACAGCTTCGTTTTGGGCTGTCAACGATCTCCTCTTATGAGCACAAGTGTCCTCATATCGTTTCTTTAACTGCTGGTGAATGAATTCGGAAGCCCTAATTTTCGCTGGCGATTAAACACACCTGTCTCTTTTTCTCAGCAACACAATCCACCGTTTAGTAGTGAGCTCTCCTTCACAAACACTACTCTCCTGCAATGATGCGTGTAACAAGAGGAATTTGACAGCTAAACCGGGATTTGCTGGTTTCTGTGCAACTGATCCCGCATACCATGCAATGATGAGCTTGTTTTACTTCGTGACGAGCAACCAACAAAAATCATGCTCAAACTGCTGCAAACACGTGTTAGAACACTCACACAAGGCGATTAGACACTCCCATTCTGCATCATGATTGAAATCGGTTCGAAAATTGAAAAAAACACAGGCCACAATATTCCTGTAGCGCGCTCTTTGATAAACTTTTGTATAGCGCTACAAGAATAACTTTTAGGCCAAAATTTAGCAGTTTTTTAACTTTTTGCTAATTTGTCGGAGGTTTTGGCAGTTTTTTTTAGTTTAAGAAATAAGTTTAACTGTTCTCTAAGACATTAATGATTCTACTTTTGAAAATATGACTCTCATTGACCCCCTTTACAATAAAAAAAAATCACCAAAATCAAATAAAATCTGAAAAGACTGGGTTCCAAACTTATTCAATCACCCATGAAGTTTCTAGGATGACTAAAACTAAAACTTAAAATCAAAAAATTTAACTGAAGTAGATTCAAACACAAACCAAAACTGGAGAAAATAAATCAAAAATGGAGAAAAATTTACTGACTTAACATCTGGCTCCAGCTGCGGGATGAAGTCCTCCCTGTGAGGCTTCAAGAACTTGTAGACTAGTGCCTTCTGTCTTCCATTGGGCTATGGAGTCTTTATTTAATCTCAGTCACACCGGTATATACAATGAAAAGTGACAATGACCCTCACTGACTGTAGAAATGTTTGAGGAATCGCCCATTGACAGGGCTGAGCAACTCCTCCCCTTCCAAGGACTGCAAGATGAATGTATTATTTTCCAAAACTTTAGATATCAGAAAAGGACCGAACCATAGATTATCAAATTTGCCATGCTTACCTTTCTGTTCCTTTCTTGCATCCCATCTTAAAACCAACTCACCTTCTGAAAAAATATGTTCTTTAATATTTCTGTCAAACCTGGTTTTCATTTTAGCTCTGTACAGCTATGCTTCTTTATCTACCTTCTCTCTATTTTGCTGTACCTCAATCATTTCGAAGATTCTTCTTTGTAAATCATCTGGTTCCTCTTGAGAATTCTAAAGGAACTTCATTACTGGAATTCCCAATTGCACTGGAAATACTGCTTCTCTTCCATACACTAGCTGAAAGGGAGAAGTACCAATGGCTTGCTTTACAGTAATCCTATCTGCCCACAATGCATATTTCAACATTGAATCCCAAGATTTTTTATTGTGTTTTAGCAACTTCTTGATGCATTGAATGATATTTTTGTTAGATGATTCAGCCTGACCATTTCCCTGAGGGTAATAGGGAGTTGAGTGTTTTAGAATAATACCATTTTTCTCACAAAAGGCCACCATTGCCTTGGATTTGAATGCTTTGGCATTATCAGTAATCAATCTTTGTGGACAACCAAATCTGCTCAGAATATTATCTTCAATGAAATCCATAATCACCTTATCTGTAGCATTCCTTGTGGGAATAGCTTCCACCCATTTTGTAAAGAAATCTGTGGCAGTCAAGATCCAATGATGCTGACCCGAAGATGCTGGGTTTATTTCTCCAATAAAATCCAGACCCCATTGCTGAAAAGGGGCATTGACTGCAATAGGCTTCAACGGTAAAGATAATAACTTCTGTTTACCTGCAAATTTCTGACAAGGTATGCAAGTTCTTACCTGCTGGTAAACATCATGGAAGAGGGAGGGCCAATAATATCCAGCTCTCAAAATTTTATAGGCTGTTGTTTTCCAGTATTTATGTCCTCCACAAGCTCCTTCATGGGATTCTGAAATTACTTCTTCTATTTCAGCCTGATCTAAACACCTTAACAAGATTCCTCCGGGGTCTTTCCAAAACAATTGATCTTCTATCAAACAGTATTTAGTAGCTTTTAATTTCAGAGATCTGGCAGCCTTCCTATCCAGGTGTTCTGGGCATTGCAAAAATAACAAAAAATGAACAATATCAGCATACCACTCTGAAGATGAATAAGAGTCCATGATTCTTTCTTTTTCCAGGGATGCTTGCTTTTCTTCAGGTGCTGATTCTTCTGTCATAACATGTAATCCTAAGGCTTGACAATTTGAGTCAGCCAACAGTTTGGCCAATCCTTGTCCTTTAACCAGCTTAGTAGGTCTGATTTCCACTTCATATTCCATAATTTTGGCAATCCACTTTCCCCTTTTTCCTTCACTATCAGGCTGTGTCAAAACATCTTTCACTGCAGCATTTGGAACAAATGAAATAACCTTGGAATGTAAAATATATATTCTAAAAAATTTTAAAGCCTTCACCAGAGCATAGGCTTGTTTTTCCAAGATACTGTATTTCAACTCTGAATCTCTAAGTGTTTTACTGAAAAAGGCAATTGGTTGTTCCAATCCCTCATTATTCTTCTGAAGTAGGACAGCAGCAATAGTATCCTCTGAAGCAAAAGAAAAGGTAAAGAATTCTTTGGCAAAATTAGGGCTTACCAGAACAGGTGCTTCAGTCAGAGACCCCTTGATTTTCTCAAAAGCTGCCTTTGCTTCAACAGTCCACCTGACCTCTTGGTCTTTCTTTAACATAGCTGTAATTTGCTTAATTGTTTCAGCAAAATTAGGAATAAACCACCGCAGAAAATTGATTTTGCCAATAAATGATTGCACATCCTTTTTACTCCTGGGCAAACTAATCTTCAATATTGCTTTGACTCTCTCAGGGTCAATCCTAATACCATCAGCTGACACCAAGTGGCCAAGCAATTTACCTTCTTGCACAGCAAAATGTGATTTTTTGGGGTTCAAAGATAAGCCAAATTTTCTGCATTTTATGAAGGTTTGCTCCAAATGCTTCAAGTGTTCATCATCAGATTTTGAGAAGACTGTAATATCATCCAGATAGATAACCACAAACTTATCCTTTTCACCCACGAATGCAATATCCATGGCTCTCTGAAAGGTTGCTCCAGCATTCATCAAACCGAAAGGCATCTTGTCATACATAAATGTCCCCCAGGGGGTTGTAAAAGCTGTTTTTTCTTTATCATCAGGGTGCATAGCAATCTGATTATACCCTGAGAAACCATCTAGCATAGAAATCCTTTGAGCTCCAACTACCTGTTGCAAAACCTGTTCAATTTTGGGGAGAGGATAGTTGTCTTTTAATGATGATCGATTCATATTTCTGAAGTCAACACATAAGCGAATCTCCCCGTTCTTCTTTATGACAGGAACCAAATTAGCCACCCAAGAAGAATACCTAAGAGGCGCTATTATCTTTGCATCCAACAATTTCTTTAATTCTTTTTCAATTACAGGAAACAAGGCTGGATTGATTCTTCTTAATTTCTGCCTGAAAGGTTTGACATTAGGTTTCAAAGGAACCTTGTGCTGAATAACTGCTGTATCATAAGTTTTTAGTTCCTTGTAAGACCAGGCAAATGCATCTATATATTTTTTCAACAGCTTAATATATCTACTTCTTTGCTCTGCTGTTAGGTTTTTGGAAAGTTTTACCATTCTGGAATGTTCTGCTGAACCAATATTGTAGTCCTCTCCGTTGTCTTCTGAAGATTGAATTACTGGCTTCGAAGGTGTATCATCCTTGCTGAATATTCTTTCCAAAGGTACTAAGCCTTTCGGAATGAAATTACTTTTTAATTCAATGATTTTATGCCCTGCTATATCTTCTGCAGCAAACTCATCTAACTGTTCATCTTTTCCATCTTCTTCTTGATCAATTTGAATATTTGAAAACTCATTTACAAGCTCAAGAAATTTTTTTATTTCAATATCATCTTCAAAAACCCTCCAATGTTTTATATTGTCAGGAACACAAGGTCTATACCTCACTTCTATAGGATACTTTAGCTGAGTAGTTTTAGGGATCCTAAAATATGTGGCAGCCAGGGCTAAAGAATCTGCAGTTTCATTATGATTCCTGGGAATATGAGTGATATTAAATGCTATAAAGTAGTTTTCAATCATATCCCATACCTCATTTTGATATACTTTCAGCAAACCCTGCTTTACTTGATATTTGTTCTTCACCTGTTGAACAACTAGTTCGGAGTCGCCAAATGCAGAAATTTTCTGAATTCCCAAATCTTTAGCAACTTTCAATCCCAATAGCAAAGCCTCATACTCAGCAATGTTGTTAGTTGTAACAAACTCCAATTTATACATAAGTTTCACTGTTTCACCGCCAGGGGAAATAAGTAAAACTCCAGCTCCAACACCCTCTCTGCATGAAGATCCATCAAAATATAATTGCCACACTGCATCTTTTTCCTCTATGCTATGTTTTATTGGCTGATCTTTTTCCACATGTAACTGACCAGCAGAATTATCTTCTTCACTAAACTGTAACATGTATGAGCCAAGGTCTTTATCCACAGAGTAAACTGGGTGATTAGTGGGGTTCTTATCATCTGTGACAATATAAGCAAGCTGTAGTTCTCTGTAAAGTCTCCTATTTTGTCCACCAAAAACAGGAATAGTGGCATAAGAGAGGTCCATCTGTAATGTTCCCCCAACCTTCTTAGCCCATGACCTAGATAGAAGCAAGCCAAATTTTGGTGTGATGTCAGCTACCACAACATCCATTATTACACTTTTCATTGGCAACTGAGTAAGGTTAACAACCATGTCTTTTATCACTCCTAGACACTTTACAGCTCGGGAATCAAAGGCATATAGATCATGATAAGGTTTTGTGACATTAAGGCCCAGGGATTCCATCACAGCTTTTGGCATCAAATTATGGGATGCTCCTGAATCTAGCAGGAAATTATGAATCATCTGCTCATGCACAGTCAAAGTTATATAGAAGGGAGGAGAAGCACCAACTTCGTTTTCAGTCTTTTCAGCCAAAGCTGATCCAATAAAGATTCTAGGGTTTTCTTCCTGCAGATTTACTGTATCTTAAACTGGCTGATTATTGGGCATATTCATCACTTTCAAAACTGTATTCTTGTATGATGGATTTTTGATAAGCTCAGAAAATGGTACAGGAATTTTTAATTTACCTAACTCATTTTCCAAACTAAAATTTTGACCTGATTTGTTTACCTCTTCAATTTCTGTATTCTTCTTGGACTTTTCTGCAGATTGTTTCTTTTCTGCTACAGGATCAGCAACTGATTTATCAGGAATAACTGGAGCAGGAACAACAGCTTTCTTCTTAGGAGCTTGGACTACTTGTTTCGGGCCAGATCTGAGATTAAGAGTCTTCTTAATTCCATTCTGATTAGCAACAGTATTTACAGCATTTTTTTCAAACTCCAATTCATCTTCAACTTCATACAAGTCTGCATCATAATATTCAGCATTTAGAAAATCTTCTTCTGTTACAAAACTTCCAGATAAGCCATCTCCAAAATGATTCACATCCTGATCTGTCTCAGTTTCTTCAAACAGTAACTGTTGATCAATTTCTTCTTCATCCACCAAATTATTTTGAAAAGGTGGGGGTACTTTTTGATCCTCATTCTCCCTTCTTTCTCGCTGAATATCATTATTTCTACGCTCTCTTGGCATGAATCTAGGAGCGAATTGCCTCCTGAACTGATTTTGGTTATTTGGGTTTCGATCAGCTTCTGGGGCAGGTTTAGCAGAATTCTTTTCCAGTTCTATTTTATTTAACTTGGCAGTGAGAATCTTTACAAGTTTAGCCATTTCATCTATTTTAGCTTCAGCAGGCTGAGGTGCAGCACTTGTAGAAACAGCTTCCTTCTTTCCCTTTCTTTCATACTGCTGCTGAGGTGTTTCTTTCTTGAGCCTATTAGAAGCCAGTAAATTTGACTCTACTTCTAATGCTGCCTCTTGCATGTTCATCAAGGTAATAGGTCTTCTTTCTCTAAGTAATAAAGAGAATTCATGATCAAAAGCATTTGCATAGGTCAACTTGGCTGATGTTTCAGTGGGTTTGATTTCTGCAGGAATCCTAGTATACATCTTGTTAAATCTTTTGGAAAAGTCAGAAATAGTCTCATCCTTCTTTCTTCTCAAAGCTCCAAACTCAGTTATGTAATAAGTGTGATCCTTGGTGTCTCCCCACTGTCTCAGAAAAAGATCTTTTAGTTCTTCAATTATGGTGATGGAATTAGCAGGCAGTCCTCTGAACAATTTTCTCACATCCCCATCAAGACTTTGTACAAATACCCTCATCCATACATCTTTAAATTCAATGTTCTGATTATCTGCATAACTCTCAAAAGCTTCCCAATGTTCTTCTGCAGTTGTTTCACCTTGTCCATTGAATCGAGGCATGTACTTTTGGTAATCATGTGTAGGCAAGGCATGTAAAGGCTGAGGTAATACTAATGGTGCATACCTAGCTGCTACCATTCTATCCATCATATCCATAGGTGGATTTTGGGCTGCCATTGTGAACTGAGGTTTAGACTGAGATTTTGAGGAGGAAGAAATTTGACTGGAACTTTTTTGGAAAGGATTCCTTCCTACTTTCAACTGAAAGATGGGTATTTTATCAGGAGAAGAGGTCTTAGCTTTCAAAAAGCTTTGAGGACTAGTGAAAACCTGGAAAGTGCTCTCAGGGATGTTAGGTTTTACACAAGGTGAAGTTTCAGCTGGGTCTAATGATTCACCCAACTGGTGAGAGTCACAAGAGGCTGGTAAAGATTGAGACCTACTGAGCTTTCTTGCTGTTTTTATAATCTTTTCAAGGTCTGTCACACCCATATGTAATGAAGATGTAGGTCTGCTCCTTGTTCCAATTCTGTTAGAAGCCACTGTGACAATTTTCTGGTGAAAATAGCCTTCAAAAATGCTGGTTCAAGTCCACCTCTTAAACTAGAAAAATGATGAGTATCCCAGGGAAGATATGCTTCAGCTTCGTCCCCGGCAACGGCGCCAAAGATGTTTGTGTCAGAAATTGTTACTAAGGCTAAGGTAACAAGCCAACACAATCTCAAAGTAAAAATCAATTCAAACTAGGGTTTAGGGTTTTATTTCATATGTTTTTTTGGTCATTGACTTCAAAAGCATAAAGGGAATACATTCAATAGATAAGCAACAACTAAATCATACACATAAATCAATAAAGATGTATATATATCATAATAATCCAACAAAAGACTGTCAATGAAGTTCACACATAAAGGACAAGCATCACTAGAAATTACACATAAACCAGAAATGAATTTGTCATTCATGAAACTAAATAAGTTCAAAATGAAGCCAACACAGATCAAATGTAGGGTAAAGAGTCATATATTCATAGTTTCATCAATAAATGCATATAAGAGTTTACAGTACCTATCACTGAACAAGTCTGAAAGTACAAGCAGCTAGCAGACCTCCTGATGCTCTCCAAAATCAGAACCCTTACAATGTTTTTCTTTCCTCTCTAAATAGTTTTCTTCTAAAAAACAGTTAGGGTTTTTCCCTCCTAGCTCTCCATCGAATCACTAGATTAGGTAAAGTAAAATTTATATTTTTACAAAATTTCAAGTTTGCTAAAAATAGCAAATTCTTTAACTAAAACAAAAAGTTTGTCTAAAATAACTCCTAACTACTAACTGCCTCATATCTCCTTCGCTGCCTCCACAAGAAGAGATATACCATCTGGGCTTGAGGACCTTCTCTTTACTCTTTTATGCTTCTTCTCCAACTCAGCTATCTTCTTCTGAAGGTGTTCATTTTCCTGTTGTAGATTTTCAACTGTTTTTTCCAGCTCTGAACAGTGCCTGTCAGAAGCCCTTTTCCTTCTGAGTGTCTCCTTGGCATCCACCACTAATTCCTGAAAAATTGTCATGAACATCCTGAAGATCCTCTCTTAGTCTTCTATTTGCCATCATTAAACCATCATTAACTTCCTGCATGTAATTCATTTGATGCTTATACTGTTTGACAGTCTTCTTTAAATTTTCTTTGTCAGAATTAACCAATTTCTCTATTGCAGCATCGTGCTCTTCATTAGGTTTCCAAAACATGACAAACTTCTTAAATATTTGTGCTTCCTCTGTCAACAGTTTCTCAGAAGTATCTTCAATGATGGACTTGGAGTTTCCTTCATCTGCTACTTTCCCTGACTTAATATCTTCTTCTTTACCTGGCTGTAGTTTATCTAACTTTGATTTATCATCCCCCATGGATTCTTCATCAGAGATAGTCACCTTATCAGTCTTCAATTTTGGATTTAACAGCTTTTTCATATTTAACCTTAGCTTGTTTTTCGACCTAGTTTTAGGTCTCCAGAGAGTAGCTGCCTCCCCCATCATTTTCAGTTTTCTGCCTTTGTACCTAACAGAAGATAATTCCACCACTTCCAACTTATTTATTTTCTTGTTAGGTTTCATAGTTGTGCCATCTAAAACTTGAGCTTCTTCAAATTCAGTTTTGACCTTAATCTTAGAAACAGGCTGTTCCTCCTCTAACATGTATCCTTCATCATCCGAAATGATTGTAATGGGGCTTCTTGGCCGAATAGGAATTTCTTCTTTAGCTACAGGAACTATTTTAATATCAACTTTACTTTCATCCTGAGGATCTGCTACAGGTGATGATTTCTTTTCAAGGAATTCCTTTTTGTCTTCAAATAATGTGAACCTGTTTTTAGTGTGATCTGGAATTTCTTGGAGCTGATTGTCATCCTGTCTCTTTTCTGCTACCTGTTTAGTCACCTTCTTAGCTTTAATGTCATGCTTGCTTGTAGGTTTGACTGAATGGCCTAAATTTTGCATCATTACCTTCCCCTTGTCAGTTTGTCTTTTTGGTTGTTGATCTTCTCCTTTAGAATGAACCCCTGACCAGAACAAAAAGAAGTCCCAAGTCTTTCCCTCATGCTGCAACACTGTAGTGATGATTAGTTTAATGAGACCATGGTGAAAAAGTGATTGAGAAGTGTGATCATCATGTTGTTTTATTTTGCTTGACATTTTCTGCAGGCTTTTAAAGAAAAAGAAGGGCAGATTCATTTTAGAAACCCCTGCCATGTGTTGAAGGAACCTGAGATGATATTTGAACACTAATGAATATCTTCCTTCACAAGTCACATAACTCTAAAGTATCCTTATGGGCTCAATCCATTCTTTCCTGAAATTATGAATGAGAATACCCTTGTTCCAGTCAGGAGTCACATTAGGCAATAAGTACCTTTGGGGATCAAACTCGAAAGGTGACTTCTTAAACCAGTGCTCACCCTCATTACTAATCTCAGTAGCTTCTGCTATTAATTCTACAGTCAGCTTGAATCTCAAAGTATCCATTATAATCATCTCATTTTTAAGTCCCTTAGCAAAATTGCAGGACACCTGAGCATCAAAACCATCTATCATTTTGAAAAATTTCAACCAGCCTGCCTGTTGAAACAGCTCTGCACAGTCAGGAAGCTTCTGAATCCATGTTAAGTCTGTGGGCTCAGCCCTGTTGACCTTACCACTTTTTCTACTTTTCCCCATATTCTTCTTTTCAGGAAACAGGAACAGTCTGATTTCAGGTTTCAAAATATATTTTATAAACTGTTTTCTGATGCTTTGAGCTCCTTTGAACTATGCTATACACTCCTGGACAGACCTTCAATTCAATGTTCTCCGAGCAAGTGATTTTACAGGTCATAACAATTTTTAGCAATGTTTAAACCACTTGCATAAACTAACAAACACCTTCTGTGTAAAAACTGAGCCTTACAGATAGATCTGTGAGTCTTTTCGATGCTATTTCCTGTATATTCTGATGTTTAAAGACATTAGGTCATGAGAGGAACCAGTCCATGCACATTCCTCATACCGGGCTTCAGATAGCTATTTCTGTGGTGAATTTCTTATTTTATGATCTATTCTATCTTCTTCAGCAACCAATTTCTCCAGAAAATCGTGCAGCGAAAAAGACCCAAATTTTCCAGCTATAAGGGTTTATAACGATATACCTGTCAATTGCTCATCTGTCGTGGCTTACAGCTTCGTTTTGGGGTGTCAATGATCTCCTCTTATGAGCACAAGTGTCCTCATATCGTTTCTTTAACTGCTGGTGAATGAATTCGGAAGCCCTAATTTTCGCTGGCGATTAAACACACCTGTCTCTTTTTCTCAGCAACACAATCCACCGTTTAGTAGTGAGCTCTCCTTCACAAACACTACTCTCCTGCAATGATGCGTGTAACAAGAGGAATTTGACAGCTAAACCGGGATTTGCTGGTTTCTGTGCAACTGATCCCGCATACCATGCAATGATGAGCTTGTTTTACTTCGTGACGAGCAACCAACAAAAATAATGCTCAAACTGCTGCAAACACGTGTTAGAACAGTCACACAAGGCGATTAGACACTCCCATTCTGCATCATGATTGAAATCGGTTCGAAAATTGAAAAAAACACAGGCCACGATATTCCTGTAGCGCGCTCTTTGTTAAACTTTTGTATAGCGCTACAAGAATAACTTTTAGGCCAAAATTTAGCAGTTTTTTAACTTTTTGCTAATTTGTCGGAGGTTTTGGCAGTTTTTTTTAGTTTAAGAAATAAGTTTAACTGTTCTCTAAGACATTAATGATTCTACTTTTGAAAATATGACTCTCATTGACCCCATTTACAATATAAAAAAATCACCAAAATCAAATAAAATCTGAAAAGACTGGGTTCCAAACTTATTCAATCACCCATGAAGTTTCTAGGATGACTAAAACTAAAACTTAAAATCAAAAAATTTAACTGAAGTAGATTCAAACACAAACCAAAACTGGAGAAAATAAATCAAAAATGGAGAAAAATTTATTGACTTAACACAGGTCGTATACAAAAGTAGATGTATGAAAGATATTTAGTATAAGTAAAATATATTATTTATAAATAAAGATATTGTTTATAAGTAAAGATATTATTTATAAATAAAGTTATTATATAAAAAGATAATATAAAGTTCCTTTAATAAAATTATAAAGGAAAAAGTTAATAATTCTTAGATAAACTAAATTTATAATTAAACATACTTTTCAAATTATATATATTATAATTCAAACTGAAAATCAATCTGAAGTTTATATTAAAGAAATTAATATTCTTCTCAACTGCCATTTTCCAAAGTTCACCTATAAAAACTAGGACAATTCCCAAAGAGAGGATCATCTATATTTTTATCATTCTTTTATGGTAACTAGAGAGAAATTGTCCCACAGATCCGGAAGAGAAAATTATTCCAAGATTGAATTACAATCAGATGTCTGCCCTACGTTCTCTACTTTCCTATTTCATGTTGGAGCCAGCTCAGGGGTATCCAATCAGAACCAAGAATGGTTCCGGGTCATGGTTGGGAGGAACGTGGTAGTTCCAAGGTTATTCAGTTGGCATCCTATAGTTTAGCTTAGCGTATTGTTTCCATTAATTAGTGTTTGATGTGTGGAGGCTTTTGCAAGGAGAATATCTTAGCTGCAAGTTCAGGTATGAATTATTTTCATGGTTCTAATTTATTATAAGCTGAAAGTTTAAAATTTAATTTCAATTAGTGTAATCTTTCTTTCTAGTTAAACTCCATGCATTGGGAGAAAGGGCTACTGCATTGGCTCCCTAGGTCAACCTACTTTTCTTTAAAATTTTAAATTCATGCTTAAAGTTTCAAACCCTCTTTAGTATATTAGTCTTACGATCTAGCATAGCTAGCTTCTGCTAGATATCAGATATTTAAAGCCACTTAGTAATTTTATATCAACTTTAAACCAGATTTTGTTATGCCCAAACCCTAGCTAAAAGCATAACAGTAAATTAATGCAATGATAGCTAAATCGAATGCTACAAAAAAATCCCCTCATACAAGAGTTCGATTCGTTTTGGGTTCCCATTCCTAGAACCCTAGGTTTTAAAGATAAATAAAAACAAACTTCCACTTAGTGCCAATCATTTAACTAAAATAAACATTTTAATAATCTATCTCTTGGGTAGAGTTTTCGTAGAGTTTCACCCAACCTAAAATCACGCAGCATAACATAGAATCGAAACCACGGAATCATAATACATTTAGGGCACGATTCATAAAGTTAAACTTTGACTTTCTAAATGCAGTATGAACGCAGGATCGAGCCATAAATCAAACAACTAGTTAAATGCTTAAATAATCAACCAAGTTACAGCATGGATCATTATTCATTTTACACAACCATTAACCAATACGATTTAACAAGGATAGGGCCCTACTCGGATTAAAACATATCATCATTATTATTATAACTCTAGCATCCACCTACCGGAATGGTTGCTTCCACACTAAAACAAGAATGCAGGAGTAATTTTCTTCCTAAAACGTCTAAATTAGAACACAGACAGAAGCTTCATGCTCAAAATGCAGAAATGATATGCCCTCTCCAAAAGAGTTAAAACATAAATTACACCGAGGCTTTACGCTTAGGGTCAACACACATAATAAACTATAATGAAATTTATTTTCAAACTCTATCATTCATCTATAGAGATGTCTACTCCCAATTTAAAAACGCACGAATTGAAATATTCATGAGTAAAAATGGAAAATACATTTTATTTTATAGACAGAGGTATCGCTTTCATTAACTCGATTGCTACCTAGATTCAGAACAAAAACCTCAATCAATCTCAAACTTTCCAGAATTGAAACATTTAAAACCCTAGGGCTTGCCAATAATAAACATAGATGCTCTAAAAAGATTCAATACAATATGCATACTCCTGACAACATTAGCTACAGGGTCTATCCCACTCATTCCCCAACATAAATTCAAGCATTATTAATAATCGAAAGTCTTGAATACTCTAAACAGTTCATAATTACTTTTAAAACAAAACTACCCAGGGTCAAATGATTCCCAGCCAGAGGCCAAATTTTTAAACAATGAAACATTTTATAAGTAAACATTACAACCACTGAAAGCCATAAGTCGATTTATGCATCATATGGGAGCTAAACAGACATCCTCTGTTCCAGAAAATGCCATACAGGCTTCATTTCAAAAAAAACTTGCGGTTTATACATTTACAGAGCTACAACAAGGTCTATCCACGAATTCATCCAATTGAGCATTACATTGAGTTCCAAAACCCCGAATGGTTTGACCATTCTCACATTGGGAGAATGCCTCAGTAAAAAAAACAACATGTTTAAACATTCGCATGAGGGGAGAAAAGGACACAGTGGACCAGGCTTACCATGGCCATCGTAGTTCAAACCACCCCTGCTAGAACACTCCATCATTCCAAGTAGCGAAATCCCTGTAAAAAAAACCAAGTGAAACCTTAATCAAACAAATTGAAACAAGGTATTAAAGAACTCATTAAGAGTAAAGATTTTGGATACATGTTGGGTGATATCGCGAACCAAGGAAACACTTTTGTGACAAACGAAGTGAAAAAAACGGAGCACAAATGGATGATCACGCGAAAATAAGTCAACCTCACACTCTAGGCCGAGAGTTTTGAGATTTCAAACTCTTGCCCGAGAGTTTAAAAAAACTCTAGGTCGAGAGTTTGAACCAATCACCGCGCTGTATTTTTCAAAAAAATATCGGATGAGAGTTTCAACTAAACTCTCGGTTGAGAGTTTGGAAGATATTTTTTCGCCCGAGAGTTTATGGTCAACAAACCTACGAAAATATATGGCATCTTTTTGAAACCTACAACTTCAACAAGCCCGAACCCCTGCAAATTATAAATATTATTTTTCAGACTTGGTACCAATGGATTCATCTCTGAATCTAGCTTACAATGATATAATAATTGTTTCACTTGGACTTGAATTTCTATTTATTAATATTTTTTTCTAAACCTTATCCCTTAATAATTTTATTACTTTGAAAATCACCCGAAATGAAATTCAATATCATAACAAAGACAACATAAAAAAATTTGAAATTTCACAGAGATCATAATTGGCTCCTCCTCTTCCAAAGGGTACTTTTAGTTTTTCCAATAAGAGTCACATTTGAATGAAAATGTGAAGACAAAAACATGTGTCGATAATGCACCATTTTTTGAATATACGTTGTTTCGATAAATAATAAAAAATAGTTCCCAAGTCTTAAACAAATCAAAATATAGTCTAGGATCTAGTGTAGTGTGTGTATATTATGAACCTACAATTTTTTTCCCTAAAATGAATAGCCATCTATCAAAAAACCGTCGTCAACACAGGTCACTCATTACCCATGCCTAAAATTTTCAAGTATATGCCGTCTGTTGACAACAAATTTGTCTCGAGATATGTCCATAAAAAAAATTAAAAAAACTACGATTAGAAAGCTAATTCAATTCTCTAAAACCTTTGTGTTTACTTCAAGTTGAACTTCCTAAGGGAGATATGGGTTTGAAGAGGTCGAAGTTGAAAAACATAAAATTTAGCAGTTTTGTTTTAAAAAACAAGCCAAAATTGTTTCCCAACTTCATGTTTTCACCCCGTTATTCTCCCTATCACTTAAGTGGAGTGTAGGCCTAAGCAATGCTCATGGCCAACGTTGGCATTCATGGTCACCTTCAAAAACAGAAAGCTCTGCTCTCTTACCATCAAGATAATAAACCCTACAGAGCTCTCCTTCCAATAACAACGAAATGAACCATAACAAAGGAACCCTGGTTGCATAAGAGCCTTACCATACTCCAGCTGGATAGCATGATCAATGGACAGCACATGGCCACATTAAATGTCACCAAACTCCACTAGCAGCGAAATGTTTATCCACTCCCTATAGTGGAGTGACAGTCCTCTTCGATTTTCGATCTCCTTACCATAGTATTATTTCACATTACAAACTAGCACTCTTTTAAAGGTTACAACTTTATATAGAATTAGCTTAAACACCTACAAAAATAGGGGTAGAAGTAAACCTTAGCATATAGCTAAGTAAGCTAGGTCTTGTCACGATTTCATCCCCTCAAGCCTTTAAAAAGAGTTATAAAAATATAGTTAAAAATGTATTCATTGCACATTGAAAACTAAACCATTTTGAGTCTAATCATACACACAATTAGCCATTAAAGCAAAGACATAATTATAACCATTAGCCTGATATGGATCATTAGAACCATCACTCCAAAACATTGCTTCACCAAAATTATAAATGAATCCAACCACATCAAATAAACCAAGCAGAGGATCATGAGTAGAAGTATAAACTGTAAATCTACATTACATTGATAGGCCTTCTATTTTATCTCCCAGTACTAAAGTTAATTTATTAAACATTTGACCAAACTGACGACTTTAGCCATACATAATTTTTTATTAAATTTCACAGTTTTTAGAGACATTACAATCTATTGGTAGTTTCTAAGTAATTAATCATGGCTCCCTCTTATTAATACCTCAACAAGTTCAAACTCATAATGTAAGTTCCACAAAACATAAAAGAGTTTCCAATCCTCTTCAAAATGATATGTGCACTTTAAGAAAACATTTGTTTCCACTTATTTATTTGTAAATGTTTAATAATTTTCACCATTTACATTTCATTAAGTATGAGATTACATAATTTTTTTAAAATATTAATTAAAATATCATTTTTATACACTAATTGTTAATAAAAGTAACTATTAATGCTATATTTTTTAAAAGAAAAGGAAAAAATCATATATATATATATAGAGATCTCAATATTTATATATAGATAGATATATAAATAGATTCAAAGAAACAAATCTTATTTTTCATATTTCAGAACATGAAATCAGAATATATATAGTCTATCTTAGAAGGCTTAAAAAATGATAATTTCTCATACTACTAAAAACACGCTATCCTTGACATAGTCTCCCTTATTAAAAGAAACAATTGAACAGCATGGATATGCAAACCCTAATTTCAATAAAATTGATAAAGAAACATACACTTATAACAACTCAAAACTTTATGTTAAGCCTCTCATCCCACACCTAGGTTAGCGAAGGAATCCATCAAAAAATAAAAAGAAGACTCCAAAGAGTTTGACATTAAAAGATTGTCCTTTTATTCCAGCTATATAAGCATTATTTCTTGCATAGATATAAGCATTATTTCTTGCATGGAGAGTGCTTGCTTAGACAATTTATGTACTTGTTAATTTGCTTATTTAAAAACATGAGAGAGAGAGATAGCTTCAGAATGATTTCTTACCTTCGGGATTGTATTTTTATTTGATTTAAATCCTTATTTTTAGTTTTGCTTCTTACATTTACCCGTCTATAATTAATTTTGAGTCCCCTAGTACTTGTAGTTTTACAATTCCTTTATCAACAACTAATGTTAGTAGAATTTAAAAAACAAAAGAAATCATTATCTTATCTAATCTAGTACTATCACCATTTTAAAATAGAACATAACCAAATTAAGTTTAAATAAACGAGGTCACCTGCACCTCAATTAATTGAGGACCCTTGGCATGCACCACTAAAGAATCAATCTGCGTTGATTTATTATCTTTAGTTCCAACTCCCAAAAAACTTTGACACCACTTCACCTATACGCATAAGGTTGTTACAGAAACCCAAGGGTCGATATTAATCCACGAGCAACATTTTTTTGATACGACCACCATGTTTCCATTCAATTGTTTCTTGATACGACCAACATGCGTAAAATGGGTTGTCCTTCTTAAGTTCCCTTGTTCCCCTGTTACCTTGTTATAGTAATAACTACGCACCAAATGGGCTGTCAATTTGGGTTGAAGTAGCTGTCAAATCTATCTGCGTTGATTTATTATCTTTAGTTCCAACTCCCAAAAACCTTTGACACCACTTCACCTATACGTATGAGGTAGTTACAGAAACCCAAGGGTCGATATTAATCCACGAGCCACTTTAGAGCTTGCCGGGCAACATGTTTCTGTAGGACATTGAAAACTACTTTGACACAGATCTCCCTCGTTTATTCACAGATTCCACCTGCTTTTGGGATAGCTGAAATAGTTGTATAAAAGTGACTATACCAGAAAATTTACGGTACCAAAAAAAAGTCATACTCGTGAATATTGTTTAAACTTCTGCATCCATTGTGGCTGGATATATATATTTCGGAGGCAGGCTCCGAATTCAGCGGGAAGACACCAGCGTAGGCTCCGAATTCAGCGGGAAGACACATGCCTGTAGAAATCAGGCTGCCGCTTTCCCATCTACCGTTGGTCTGTCAACTTTGTACTTAACAGGCGAAAGAGACGGGAAAGTGAAAGCTCAGACGATAATAATAATAGAACCTGCCATTTTGAAATGACATGCACTTTATTATTGACTTTTACCTTAGATGCAAAGGTGCTTGAATTAGGTTACATCAAAATTAAACTAACCATACGTGTCATAGAAATCAGGCTGCCGCTTTCCCATCTACCGTTGGTCTGTCAATTTTGTACTTAACAGGCGAAAGAGATGGGAAAGTGAAAAACATCTCTATTAAACTTCTTTTTGCCAAAAGAAGTAGAAAACCACATCGTTCTAAAAGTGCAATATGTTTGTCTTAATCAATAGATTCCACAAAGGGCTATATTGTAATTATCTAGCCTTTCAAACTCAATCCCTGCAAAATTTGGTATGTTGCATTCCATATGTTAATGCTAGTATGTATCACTTTTGAGTTGTTTGTGGCATTGTTGACATTAAACTCTTTATTATTGAACGATTTTTTTTCATAAAACTTCATTGTTGAAAGGCATTTTTTTCAACAAAACATTACGAGAAGTTAAAAGTTCAAAACCTCAAAAGAAATATTATTGTGAAGGGCAGAAGTGAAATGAAATTCCAACCCTGTTGGTGTACATGCCTACTGTCTGTATTAGCATCCTTGTTAATTTTTGTAAGTTCTAGTTTATATAGTTACTTTTTTAGGTAGTTTTAGTTCTTTTGTGCTTGGATGTAGTTAAGTTTAACTTAGTTGTAGTTAAGGTTAACTTAGTTGCTTTATCATTGCTTTATGGTGATATTTGGGTGCATGCCTTGCATAACTTGCTTTCCAAAATATCATTCTAGACAGCTATATGTATTAATTCATGGATGCAGTTAAGTTTAACTTAGCTGCTTTATCCTTGCTTTATGGTGAAATTTGGATGCATGCCTTGCATAACTTGCTTTCCAAAATATCACTCTAGACAATTATATATATTAACTCATTGATCATTATTCAATGCATCAAGAGTTTTTGATATTAATTATAATTATTATTTGCAACAATTGATAAGATTTTTTTGTTATTAATAAGAATTATTATTTGTTGCAAGTCTACTTTTCTCTTTTTTTTTAAAGAAATTGATTAAACGCAATTCAGTGGGTGAGAAAAGAATCTCGTTCTGCTCTCAAGCACCATCACAACACATCTTCCAGTACGTAACTTGATGAACGAGGTGTCATCATCGGTTTTGGTAGCAAGGTACAAAATGTTAATAAATTAATTAACTTATCAATTTTTAAATATTAATATTAATAAAAAGAATGCTTAAATAAAAATATCTAAAGCTTTACTTATTCTAAAACTAATCAACATTTAATGTGTTAAATGTTTATAATTTTTGTTTAAATAAATATATTTAAGATGGTAAGATAAATTATATTTCTTTTTATAAATTTTATACATTAAACACACTCTTTTACAATACTCTTTCAGACTTTGTATTTGTGCACTAATGAAACATCCTAATTTGCATTTTGATAGGTGCACATTAAAAGAGTGGCTGTGACTGCATGTAATAATGGTTAATGAAAGTTAGAATACATATTGTACTCATAGTGACAGATTGGTTGAAGATTATAGAAGTTGATATGGTGTGAATTATAGAAGATATGTTGGAATCATAGAAATTGGTTGAAATATGAGTGATTTAAGTCATAAAGAATAGTTATTGGTCGAAATTGTTTAGACGTTGTATCTTAGAAATAGGATGGAAAAGTATTTAATTATCTTATTAATATGAAAGAAATAATGGTATTATGACTTAGATTTCTTCTATATGCATTAATGGTTATTTTATATGCTCACTAAAAGTTGGGCTTATGCACAATCATGAGCTCTTTTAAAGACACTTTAGTTGACACATAAATCTGAAAAAAGGGAACCTTTGACTTCAAAAGGGAATTAGAGGTACTTGGATAACAAATTTTAAGACAATGTAAAAAGGAAAAAATATAGGGAATAGAATAAGCTTTCATAATATATAAATTTTACTTTAGAAATTTTGTGTACATAGTCGTTTCCAAATTTTGTTTTTTAAAATTTCAACACAATATAGCATATATGTCTATGGGTCTGCAGCACTATATGAACTAATTGATAGTATTTCTAAATAAAATTTTGAAAATAGATAGAAGACATCTTTTATTAGTGCAACACCATTTTCTTGAAATTATTGATTTATTGAAGTTAGAAAACCCAAAAAGGATGTTTTGTGCGTGTGCAGCACTTTAGGGGCATAACTTAATTAAATTTTGAATTTTTTATACGAGTGTATAGAGCTTTCTTTCTTCTAGTGCACCATATAATTTGTTTGAGAAATGGTGAAGGAAGTCAAAAGTTATAGCAAAAATAATAGAGTGTTGTATTTTGGAAGCACACCATTGTCACTTCAAAATTTAATAAAAAATGGAAAAAAAAAACATTTATATGAAAAATTTATATATCTAGAATATATTCTACAAATATATGAAATTTTATAAAAAATTATTATTTTTGCATAGCCAAAATCATCATTGAAATCAACCACCTGGAGAGATTTATGGAGGAAAGTAATAGCCCTTTTTTTATCAGATCCAATAGGTTGGTTGGTCCAAACCTAATTCCAAACTAGCCACACTCGTCTCACCTGCCTATATAACGCATTTGTGTTACATATCCTTCCATCCCTATCACTCTTTATCTCTATCTCTCTATCTCTAACCATCCCCTCCGCACTCCCTCTCCCCCCCCTTTCACCCACTCACTCTCTCCCACAACCTCTCCCTTGCTCCCCCCTCCCCTTATTTCACTACCTCTCTCATTCTTTTTCTCATCCTCCCTCCTTCTCTCTCTCTCTCCCTCTCTCTCTCTCTCTCTCTCATCCCTTCCACATTCCCTTTCTCTCCCTCCTTCACTCACTCACTCTCTCCCATAACCCTTCCCTTACCCCCCCTCCCTTTCTTTCGCTACCTATTTTTCTCACCCTCCCTCCTTATCCATATCTCTCCTTCCATCCCTATCTCTCTCTCTCTCTTCCCCTCTCTCTCGCTCACTCACCACACCCTCCCTCTCTCTCTCTCTACACACACACACACTTTTCCCATCCTTTCCACACTCCCTCTCTGTCCCTCCTTCACTCATTCACTCTCTCTCACAACCCCTCCCTTGTTTCCCCCTCCCTTTCTTTTGCTAAATCTCTCACTCTTTTTCTCACCCTCCCTCCTTATCCATCTCTCTCTCTCTCTCTCTCTCTCCGTTGATGGATTAGTTCTGACGTGCAGACACAAGTGAAACTACCTAGTTCGAATGAATCAATTCTAGAACAAAATGGGACAATACATGCACACCTTCACATATATCAGTTGAATATTCACAAGATATGATATAGAAAAAGTTTACCTCTAATGTGAATTTCATCCTTGCTATCTTTAAGCTGCTCCAATCCAACTTCACGTATGAAAGAACCTATTACAGATCCAACAAAAAAAATGACAAGTAGATTGAACTAGAAATAATATAAGTGATCTAAGCAAATGACCAAGGAGATTTGCTATACATGAGAATAACAATCAAGTATGGGAAGGAAATGGATCATTGTATTAAAAAATGACAGAAAGAAATACAACCGTAAGCCTTGGTGTCATAGTCTCCTTCTGGTAGATTCCTCCTATTCCAACATGTCACCCTTGTCTTGAAAGGAAGCACATCAAGAGACGAATGCTTCTGGGATAATTTCTCTAGCAATTCCTTACTACCCATTCCTCCTCCTACATCCATGCCCAAAGGTCTCTTTTATAGGACACTAAGAATAAGAGAGGGGTGAGAATATTATGGAAATTGGATGATATGAGCCCAACAGTTTTGGAGCTTGAGCTAGATCCATAGAAATAGGAAGAAAAGATTATCCAATGAGATTTTGCTCTAGAAACTTCTCGAAAACCTAATTTTTTGCTCGTTGGGAGATCGTCACGCTTTGTAATGGAGAAACATGTGCCAATATAGGTCGACGCGCATTTCTCTGAAGGAAAGATATGCCATCGATGTGAGTTGTCAGCAAGACACACTGCGTCGAGGGTGTTTTGGCATTGGTTTCTAGTGCATCAAGGAATGTCGAATACAAGCGTAGATCCATGATGAGATAATGACACAGCCACAACTAATACAAGAGTGGATCTATATGACAATACATCAATGAGGTCTCCACTACTAAAAAAATTCCATCGCAACCTAGGTGCAATAATAAGACATCAGAACAATCCAAGATATTCTACCTGTTCCTGAAACGATGCGAATCTAACCATGTGATTACAATGTGTTGAGGTTGAACATGGTAGAAACCACTTGATTACCAATCAATGATGTGAACCGTTAACAAGAACGAGGAGAATCACTAATGATAACAATGATCCCCAAGGTATCTTAGTATACATTCCACCGAATGAGAATGAATGAGTTGGAGTCGAACATCTACGGAATCATCCGATAAGAGGTCAATGATGTGAACCTATTGTCGAAAGTGAGAAAACCTACCATTAAGGCATGCAAGCTTCAAGGTACTAGGTGGTTTCAAAATCTAATCCTTGGATGATGTGCTGGTGTTGACAGGGATAGATCCATTGAAGGAGGGCCATGATGTATTCCCCATCATTGACACGAAATTGATATAGGAAGACAATTTTGGATGGTAGATCAAATGAGTATGGACTGACACAAGGTGTATGGACAAGTGCAGTTGAGAGATTGTTTCAGGGATGACCAACATGATGGATAGCTTGATGACTGCAAAGTTGGATTCAAATGGAGGACTTCCCTTGAACATTTTATGGCATGACGAATGACCCGAAAATAAAGACATAATGCAACATGAACAGAGCATTATTCAGATGACCCAAAAGAGTATAGAGGGTAATGGACTTGACACGACTCAACGACAAGCTGATTGTCCAACTGTCTGGATGGAATACAAATAGGTTCAATGTTTAAGGGTGGTGATAAGCTGCCATAAATACAAATTCATATGCATTTCCCTTCCCTTAATCTCCGTCGTGATTGACGAGTACCTATTTTTTTATTAATGAGCTTGAGGAGGATAACCGATGCTTGGTATAGCTCGTCCTCTAGACGAGTCCAATCTCACATGTTTTACGAACCTGAGAAAGGAGGGGTTTAGTCCCAAAAGGGTCCTTCCATGTATAATTTTGCAAGTCCAAAGAAGGTAAACTCGATGGTGTTTCACATTTAGAGAGTCTTAAATGGTCAAAAGCAGACTCCAGGGTGAAATTTTTCATAAAGTTAGTCCCCTAGGCTTGAAAAAAAGTAAAATAATTCCTAGAAAAAATCTCTTAACCAATGGTTGAGTAAGGTATTCCTTTTTCATAAATAGTGTATACAGTCTGAAAAAAGGGTAAACTATCACCGGATATATGACCTTTCAAACCCTTTTACAAGCATGAAAGAGACAAGTTCGCTTGGTAATATTTTCCTATTTTAGGATTCTGAAAAGAGATTAAAGACAACTCTAATGGTATTCTTAAGCATAAAAGTAATTTTGGACCATAACTTCATCATTAGGTTTGACTTGAGATCTCAAAAAAAGTGTGAGAAACCATAATAATAATAGATAAACAAAGGGATTTTAGTGACAAATGGTAAAAATAACAAAATATTAGGAGGTAAAAATAATAAAATATTGTCCTTCAAGTCAATAAATATAGGTGAAAGGGACTCATTTTACCATTGCATTCTTACCAAGGAGGGTAAAAACCATTTGAGGTAGAAACTTGTGTTGGAGATTCATGCCATTCCAAGCTGTGGATTTTCATCTCGTCGGCTCCAGGAAACTAATCTCGTCCTCCATTTCATTTATTTAGTTTAATCACTACTATTTTTGTTGTCTTGAATGAATTTGGAGTCATTTTTTTGGGTAAAAATGTGCCTCTAAGTTGACGCGACTACCTCTTTCGGGAAATGCGTTGATCAGGGTCGACACGGCTCCCAAAAGGGAAAAACACATTGAAGACGTGCTATATGTAAAGTCGGATTGCGCCGACCGTGAAATGTGGCCCAAAAATTGAAGATAACAATTTTTTGGGATTTTCTTTAGATGAATGGCTTCTAATACCCCAATTTATGGTTTTGCAAGTCTCAATCAAGAAAATGTTGGAGTGGAGACAGAGAGATCACGAGTTGGAGGATATAGAAGGGTTGAATGATGACAACACTATGTTGGCCCTCCATGAGTGTGGACTCAAGAAATACTTTCTCACTCCAAGCATGAGGGCCCAAGTCCCTTTGTTGGAATATTTGGCGAGAATGTGGGGTCCTGTAGAACTTCAATTTCAAGTGGGAGTCCACATCCTCACATTGGAGATAGATGATATATATTTTCTAACTGAGCTCTCATGAAGAGGAGCTCGTGCATCTCTACCAGGATTAGTCGGGGTGACGAAGATGTTAATGCACTCATTGAACAATATTGCAAGCCTGGGACTAGAAAGGCCAACGGGAAGATCCCAATTAAAAGTGTATGTAATTTGTCATTGAGGACCATTCTCTTCACCGTGGTCTGAGTAACAAGATCCAAGTCCCACCACCAAGAAACTAGATCCTAGATGTTGTGCGCTATAGAGTGCATGGAACCCACCGTGTTCAATTGGTGTGAGAGTCTAGTGATTATCATGAAAGATCAACTGACCAAGTGTTGGTTGGGAAAGAGAAAACAGTTTGGTTATAGGTCCATTTTGGTATCTTTCTTTATGGAGAAGGTTCCTCAATTTCATCCATAGCATATAGAGATAGCTAGCCCAGATCCATGAGAGCCACACATGAGGATATGGGTGAGTTTATTAATGCAGGTTCGGCCACACAATATTGTGCAGGGTTTGCCTTTCTGTTGACCTCCAACAGTTGTGGAATGGGAGGGTTTAACCCCATTCAACAGTGGCCTTCTCCCAGCAAGTTTTCATGGTGGCTCGATCTGTTATGTTGCACTCATTAGAACGGAAGGGACTTCTATTATGTGTCATTTCCGTGCTAAACCAAGACTAGGTGGCTGTTAATCCGGGTTCAGCCAAAAAATAGTGCACAGAGTCAGGACAAAACAATGCCTGTTTACGCAATTGCCTGCCAATGAATTGTATAAATGAAAGAAAATTTTTATTTAAGTATTATATGTATGGTGATATTTTATATGACAATTTGTATTTTTTTTTAAATATGAATGTAATTTAATGTTACTAGGTTATGGATATGCGCTTTTTAAATTGGTAATTTTATTAGAAGTAAAATTAAATAAATAGATCAAAATATTAAATTATTTTATTGGTAACTTTATTTATATTTATTTATATTTCTTACTTTTATTGAATTTTATTAGTATATTTATTTAACTTGTGGTTAGTGAACATCATCAATATGTTACAAGTTAAACTTTTATGTGTTCTTGCCTTCTTCTAGTTAAACTAGTTGTATGTCACGAATTGCTACTTATCTATGCATTTCTTTTTTTATAATTGTTTATTTTGAATTTGGAACCACTGTCATAGAATCAATTAGTACACTTGTCTCATACTCTAGCAATCTAGAAAAAAAATAGGTGCTAGTTCACTGACAATTCTAAGATATAGACACTTATCCATGTAACTAGCATGGTTACTTAACTTGTGGCCGATAGTCACCTGTTGTCTCTATGTGTAGTTATAATCCCCCCATTATTCTAGTTACGCGGGTTCATCAATTACAAGTTATCCACAGATTTATGCATCATCAGTTATCTTTTATATTCTTCTTTTATCTCTCACATTCGTTATCCATTCATCAACTATGATTTATCTATACAACCACTACTAGTTATCCATTCATCAACTACCAGTTATTTTTTAAATTCCTTTTTTTTATAATTGTTTTTTTTGAATTCTGAATGAGTGCCATTTAATCAATTTTGATAGTACACTTGTCTCATCCTCGTATAATCCTAGAAAAACATAGGTCGTAGTCCACCCCAAATTCTAAAATAAAAACACCTATGAACATAATTAGAATGTAGATCAACTATGTAAATGAAAATGAAACTTGATTAATACATGTGCAAATTATTATATCATGTAAAAGAAAAGAAAGTTTCAATCATTTATGTTAAAATGTTGGGAAATTGGAGAAAAAAGTTAAAGTTATCAGTTGAATGAGCCATTCTTTTCTCATTAAATTTTGACCAAATAATGCATATTTATAATTAAAGAGATGCAATGTATTGAAATAAAGATCCTTATCGACCTAAATGAATAGTATTCATTGAAAAAACCATAAACAACCATTCTAAAATAACTAAAAAAATTATTTCATTTCATTGTCTAAGAAATTCCAAGCCCAAAAAGCTAATTAAAAAAATATAAAAATATAGATAGATGTACTAAATACATTCACCTTTCACCCAATGTATAATAAATATTCTTATTGACCTAAATATTTATTGAAAAAATAATGAAAAATAGACCATGTTAATATTAACTAACAAAAAAAATGATTTCATTGTCTAAGAAATTGCAAGGGTAAGAAGCTAATAAAAGAAGGTATAGAAATATGTTTATATCTTTATATCAATAGATGTTTATATCTTAGAATTTGGGGAGGAGGATGAAACAAGTGTACTATACACATCGATTGTATGGGCATCTTTCAAAATTTAAAATAAACATTTATAAAAAAAAGGACATAAAAAATAATTGGTAGCCTATACATGGATAACAAGTAGAGACACACAACCCATTTAACTAAATAAAATAATAAGGAATAAAAAATGTTATTAAAATTAAGTATAGAGAACCATTAATAGATAAATTGTTCATGACACTCAACTTGTAACTTATCAATGTTATTCAACCACAATTTAAATAAACATTCTAAATTACAGATTTTGATTCGAAAAAAAAACAAACCTATAATTCTTTAATCAATTTTTCCCCACAACTTCCGAACAATAAATACAAAGAGTAAAGGAGACATAAACATGTCATGGCCGTCACATGATATAAATATGTCATGTTCTATGGCAATAAATATGTTTTGCTCTGTGGTGAGTGGTCTTTACAATAGTGGCGGGATGAATAGAATTTGTGGTCACATTTGTCACGACCCAAAGTTTTGAATAACTTGGGGTTCCCCCAGCTTAGCGAAGTGGGTCTTTGGACCATTGCGGATGGGCACTTGGTCAAGAAAATGACTAAGTGTGGGGAGAAGCACCCACGCGATGGGCGTTCCGCAAGGGTAATGGGTACCACTCAAACGGTGCGATGGACGGTTGGGTGGGGCGTTGGTTGAAAAATGCCCAGCTCACTTGGACCATGCGCCCACTTGGTGTGTCGGCTTGGATAGACGCGATGCGCGTTTTAGGGAGCACCCAAGTGTATAAAAAGGCTAAGGTAGCTAGCCAAGAAGGGATGCGGACGCGGAGAGAAAAGATGACTTTGGAAAAACGCGGAGGTGCCCTGCCAGGCAGTGCGGCAAGCAGGCCTGGCAGGTGCACGACAGTTTGGCTAAGTTGGCTAAAAACACAGGTGCGCGGATGCGGAGACGGATGACAGCAGGAAGTGGAAATTCGGCTAAGTGCTGGGATTTGTCCGCAGTAGTAGCCCAGGATCAGCAGGTGGCTCCGGCATGCGTTCAGTTTGGACGCGCTCCACAGACAAGCGTTTTGACGTTCCGTAGATGTGCGTTTCGCATTCCGCAGAAGTGCGCTAGTGACAGCGCCCACCAGACGAGGCATTCCGCAAACGGCTCCGGATGCGAGCTCAGTGGAGGCGTTTGGTATAAACTTGTTGGGGTTTCAATAGGTTAGCGAAGTGCGCCCAGGTGGTGGGGACTTCCGCATGTCTTGGCAGTTTTGACAGTGCACCCGGTCCGCGAAGGGTTGCGACACGTTCCGCAGGCGTGCGCCCAGAATGGTGCACAAGGCAGATTTGGTCCGCGGCTAGTTGTGACGCGGTCCGCAGAGGTGCGTCCAGGAAGATGGCGCCGAGAAGTGCACTCGGTCCGCGTTCGGCAGGGGACGGTTCCGCAGTGTTCAGGAGTGTGCCCAGAGGTGCGCTCAGACAGGTGCATCCGCAGAATACCCGGATCGGTGTGACTGATGTTTGTTCCGCAGAGAGGCGTTTGGGTTGCGTTTGGCACATGCACCCAGCAGGGCGTCCGGGCAGGTGCGTTCAGAAGTGCGGACCAGGATGGGGTGTTGTTGCGGATACTTAACTTTGCATTTGGTTGTGCGACCGTGGAGGTGGCAACCAGTGAACGGATGGCAGTTAGACATCTCAGTAGCAGGCCTAAGTAGGCAAGTCGGAGAGCTTCGCGGAGGAAGGCTTCGGCACGTTTCAGGCAGGACGCTTGGAAGAAGCTTCGCACGCAGATCAGCTGTTTCAAGGAGCTCACGGTATAGGCAGGGATAAGCCCTAGACGTAGTGCAGACGACAGTGCGACAGTGCAGGCTTCCGCAGATTTGCGAGTTCAGGCAGCGATGCAGCGGAGAGACTTGGCATGGTTATGCAGCAGGCAGACATGCGCGGCGGTGACAGTTGAGTCGTGTCTTGATTGTATTCAGAGTGTTGCTAGTTGGGCTCACTCGCGGATGAGTTGCCAAGTATGTGGCATCCTCCGTCGTTAAAACAAGTCATCTCTTGGGTGTTAGGCACGTTCCGGTTTGGAGTGCCGCCCACATATAAAAATCTATCTCTTGTGTCTTGGTTGGTTGTTTGTATGGGCAAACTGTAAAAATTAACTAAGTATGAAAAACGCATAAGAGATAGGAGTATGGTTTCCCCATGGTGGTTTAGGCGTAGTCTGTTGGTGTAATGTGTGAGTTGGTCACGCCCTCATGCGTTCCCAAGCAGTGCCGCACGTCATATTTAGGAACCTTGAAGCGTTCGCTAAGTATGGCCGTGTCAGGTGGTATCAGAGCACAGTTTCCGCAGTTGGAGTTGTGGAGCAGCTCTTCACCACTGTTCTTGCGAACAGGTGGTATCATAGCAGAGTTTCCGCAGTTGTGGTGTTGCGGATGGATGAGCTCAGAGCAGACGTTTCGCTGTGGATTGTTGCGGAACAATGCCGTTTCAGCGAGGAGGTTGATGCGGACAGGAGCAACAGCTTGGTGGAAGTTGTGTTCCTTGCCATTCGTTAAAAGGATGGTTTCATGACTGCGACAGTAGTGCGGTTGTGAGTGTTGGGCGTTTTTGAATGCCTAGCGAAGTTGCAGCAGCGTCTCATATGTTGGCAGACGAGACGAAGGAAGTGTTTCCAAGGGGGAGCAATTCAGACGCACGTTGAAGAGTGCTGATGTTTCCGTGACTTGCGTGGAAGGGCCTTAGCTACTAGTACGCTAAGTAGACTAAAGAGCACCACAGAAGCAGTCGTTTGGTTACAGCAGGTGCACGACGACGTTGCGGTATGAAGAAGACACTTGGACTTGCGGAATTGCACGAGTAACAGTTTGCGAAAGTGTTAAGTCTAGCGAAGAAGTGGTGTCATGAGAACCGAGGGGAAGCTTGCCTTGGAATTGTTGCAGCAAGTGGTGGAAGCGGGAGGACGTGAAAGCCACGAAGACGGGTGCCGCAGTAAGTGCATCCGCAGCATGCTTCAGGGAGGTGTGCTGGAACTGAACAGCAGATTCGTTGGTGATGAGGAGTCGTTTAGTGCGCTGGTAAGGCGGAAGGTGAGAAGCGCCCATGTAACAGTGGGATACCCCCATTCTCAACGTGTGTAAGACGGAAGGTGGACAGTGGCAGTGTTCATTCTCAACGCATGTAAGACGGAAGGTGGGGAGGCGCTCATTCTCAACGCAGGTGTGGAGCAAATGGATCCACAGGAAGCCAAGGAAGGAGGTTGTTCAGGTTGATGCTTGGTTGCGTGGCATACTTGGTGGAAGTGTGCTGTGCGTGCGGAAGGTTGCTGGTTAGACGGCAGCATTTCGGCAAATTGGCTAAGTCAAGTGGCTTGCCAACTTCTCCAACGGCACGAGGTGGTGCGTATGGAGTGCGTCGCAGGACCAAGTGTTGTAGCAGCAACAGAGATGGAGGTGCGACAGCTTCATGAGTTAGGAGGTGACTTGTGAAGAGTATGGACATTCCAGAAAAAGGGTGTTCACCGCAGGCTAAGTATTAGCAAAAATGCAGATCTTGCGAAGTAGTTGCGGAAGACAGAAGCACGCAGGGATGCTTGTGTCTTTGCTTAATGGCAAGGAGTGTTACCTAGTCAAAGCCATGGGGATGTGCAAACAGATCGAAAATGGAAACGGAAGTACGACTGGGAGGCACAGCGATGGTTTGTGGCTGGGGCTCAGCCAAGGCCTTAAGCAGTTTTGGAAGTGTTACGTTCAGCAAGGTTTCCAGGAGAACCCAAGAGTTGCGGAGGCTTTTGTGACTGAGTGTGCGGTTCATCCTATGTAGGGGGGCAGATGGTTGGAGTCATGACCCAGCCAGCTCACTCATGGGGTCATGAATGGACAGAAGCATCGCGAGGTGATAGAAGTACCAAAGCACGCGGAGGTTGGTGCGACAGCTTGAACGGGTTGCGGTTGCAGTTGGCAGTTGCAGCAGGGTTGCAGCAGACGCTTCGCGAACAGAACGTTCGTGAAGAATTTGCCAGGACGGCAACTATTCTAAGTGGGGGAGGTTGTCACGACCCAAAGTTTTGAATAACTTGGGGTTCCCCCAGCTTAGCGAAGTGGGTCTTTGGACCATTGCGAATGGGCACTTGGTCAAGAAAATGACTAAGTGTGGGGAGAAGCACCCACACGATGGGCATTCCGCAAGGGTCATGGGCACCACTCAAACGGTGCGATGGACGGTTGGGTGGGGCGTTGGTTGAAAAACGCCCAGCTCACTTGGACCATGCGCCCACTTGGTGTGTCGGCTTGGATAGACGCGACGCGCGTTTTAGGGAGCACCCAAGTGTATAAAAAGGCTAAGGTAGCTAGCCAAGAAGGGATGCGGACGCGGAGAGAAAAGATGACTTTGGCAAAACGCGGAGGTGCCCTGCCAGGCAGTGCGGCAAGCAGGCCTGGCAGGTGCACGACAGTTTGGCTAAGTTGGCTAAAAACGCAGGTGCGCGGATGCGGAGACGGATGACAGCGGGAAGTGGAAATTCGGCTAAGTGCTGGGATTTGTCCGCAGTAGTAGCCCAGGATCCGCAGGTGGCTCCGGTATGCGTTCAGTTTGGACGCGCTCCGCAGACAAGCGTTTTGACGTTCCGCAGATGTGCGTTTCGCGTTCCGCAGAAGTGCGCTAGTGACAGCGCCCACCAGACGAGGCATTCCGCAAACGGCTGCGGATGCGAGCTCAGTGGAGGCGTTTGGTATAAACTTGTTGGGGTTTCAACAGGTTAGCGAAGTGCGCCCAGGTGGTGGGGACTTCCGCATGTCTTGGCAGTTTTGACAGTGCGCCCGGTCCGCGGAGGGTTGCGACGCGTTCCGCAGGCGTGCGCCCAGAATGGTGCACAAGGCAGATTTGGTCCGCGGCTAGTTGTGACGTGGTCCGCAGAGGTGCATCCAGGAAGATGGCACCCAGAAGTGCACTCGGTCCGCGTTCGGCAGGGGACGGTTCCGCAGTGTTCAGGAGTGTGCCCAGAGGTGCGCTTAGACAGGTGCATCCGCAGAATACCCGGATCGGTGTGACTGATGTTCATTCCGCAGAGAGGCGTTTGGGTTGCGTTTGGCACATGCACCCAGCAGGGCGTCCGGGCAGGTGCATTCAGAAGTGCGGACCAGGATGGGGTGTTGTTGCGGATACTTGACTTCGCATTTGGTTGTGCGACCGCGGAGGTGGCAACCGGCGAACGGATGGTAGTTAGACATCTCAGTAGCAGGCCTAAGTAGGCAAGTCAGAGAGCTTCGCGGAGGAAGGCTTCGGCACGTTTCAGGCAGGACGCTTGGAAGAAGCTTCGCACGCAGATCAGCTGTTTCAAGGAGCTCACGGTATAGGCAGGAATAAGCCCTAGACGTAGTGCAGAGGACAGTGCGACAGTGCAGGCTTCCGCAGAGTTGCGAGTTCAGGCAGCGATGCAGCGGAAAGACTTGGCATGGTTATGCAGCAGGCAGACATGCGCGGCGGTGACAGTTGAGTCATGTCTTGATTATATTCAGAGTGTTGCTAGTTGGGCTCACTCGCGGATGAGTTGCCAAGTATGTGGCATCCTCCGTCGTTAAAACAAGTCATCTCTTGGGTGTTAGGCACGTTACGGTTTGGAGTGCCTCCCACATATAAAAATCTGTCTCTTGTGTCTTGGTTGGTTGTTTGTATGGGCAAACTGTAAAAATTAACTAAGTATGAAAAACGCATAAGAGATAGGAGTATGGTTTCCGCATGGTGGTTTAGGCGTAGTCTGTTGGTGTAATGTGTGAGTTGGTCATGCCCTCATGCGTTCCCAAGCAGTGCCGCACGTCATATTTAGGAACCTTGAAGCGTTCGCTAAGTATGGCCGTGTCAACATTGGCCTTCATTTAATGCATTTTAGATGGAGCGTGCATTAAATGTTTATATGCCATGGAAATATTTGATTTGAGTAAGTAGAGTGTTACACTCGAGTGAGGGGACCAGAGAGGCCGTCGCTAACGGCCAATCTAATTTAATTGTAGGAAACTTGCAAGGATTTTTTTTTAAATATAATAAAGGTTACGGAGAATATTCCAATTTTGTTTAATTTTTTTAATATGATCTCATTGTGAGATAACTAGCATAGATCCATCTTAAACCTGTATTTATCAAGCAGCATAGATTCATCTTAAACCTGTATCTATCAAGTACCGAGAGGGATCCAATTTCTTGAGGTATATTTCTTTTCATAAATTCAAACTCAAGAAATTTGATATCTCTTGATTGATAGACCCTAGTTCAAGTTTTAAGTTTTCATTTTATAAACAAATATCAATTTTTTAAATACTTTTCATAATATTTTATTTTATGAGCCAACATGGATTTTTTTAAAATACTTTGATTAATTTTTTATTTTATGAGTCGACATGAATTTATTAATGGCCGACATAATATAATTTATTACTTTTTACTATTAGATGTAATGCTACATCACACATGTAACGGGACACATACACGTTACAACATCTCCCCCATACTGGGCTGCACAGCACCTCGTTTCACTCGGTGCAAAACCACATTTTAAAAAGTGGTTGATATACGTCAATTGGCATATATCAACCATGGTCACACATTTAAAAGTAGTTGATATAGGCCAATCTATGTATATAAACTATGGCCACATATTTAAAAATGGTTGATATACGCCCATTGACTTATATCAACCACTTTTAAAAATGTGGTTGTAATTGTGAATTTTTATTAGTATTATTATTTATAAATGAAAACATAAAAATAGATAATATAAATAAATAATTATAAGCATGGTTTACTTAATCCATAGTTGACCTTAAACAAAGGTAGATTTTAAACCATGGTTGACCAGTGTTTATGCATGGTTTAATTTACTGTATTGCGATTGACATTTACCGTCGGTTACATAACGATGGGAACATGGCCAACCATTTTTTTTTTCATATGAAGAAATAAAAACCACATTTGTAAAAGTGGTTGATTAACGTTGAACCATGGTTGACTTCAATCCATAGTTGACTTTTAAGCAAGATTCACTTCAAGCGGTAGTTGACTTTTAAACAATGTTGACTTTGAGCCACAGTTGACCTCAATCCATGGTTGACTTCAAACCATAGTTTAATTTTAAGCAAGATTGACTTTGAAACATGGTTGATATATGCCCATAATTGACTTCAAATCATAGTTGAATTTTAAGTAAGGTTGATGTTGAAACATGGTTGACTTTAATCTATAGATAATAAGAGTTCATGGTTGACTTCAATACATTTTTCATTTCATCAAAATAAAATTAAAATTTTAAATAATATTGTAATTACGTCAATAGGCGTTCATATCTTATATTTTGGGGTTGGAGTGGGAATGATAGATTCACTAGATTTAAGGTAGTAGGTGACACATGTGCGGTTAGGATTGTTTCAATGGTCGTTGTATTTTAGTTAAGGATAATGAATTGTTTAAGGACGAAATTGTTTAAGCTAATGGTTTAATAAACCAATTAATGAATTGGGGTGACTGTGGCTTCAAGTGGTGGGAGCCTCCATGCACTGCAGTATACTTCTGTGAACAAATCCAATGCAGTAACTTCACCTCGTGAATCCCATGAACTACTCACAAATGATTATATAAACCAGCCTAGATCCAAATCCTAGGCTCTATCAAGCGTCGAGAGGGATCAAATCTCCAGAGGTGCAAATCTCTCCTTGAATAGCTCCTTGAGTGCAATAGCCGAGCCACCTAATCCGAAGCTCTAAAGTATCTAGTTTAAGTGTGATATTTACTTTTTACTTTGTATTATTCTTTTTTGTTTATTGGCGACATAATATTTATTACTTTTTATGTTGTATTATTCTTTTTTGTTTACTTTGTATTATTTTGTTATTAGACAAACTCTAAAGTCTCATATTTACTTTTCACTTTGTATTAAAAGTAAAAAGTAAAGTTTCTAGTTTAAGTTTCATATTTACTTTTTACTTTGTATTATTCTTTTTTGTTTATGGCTAACATAATATTTATCACTTAATCCTAAGCTCTAAAGTCTCTAGTTTAAGTCTCATAGTTACTTTTTACTTTGTACTATTCTTTTTTGTTTATGGCGGCCGTAATATTTATTACTTTTTACTTTGTATTATTCTTTCTTGTTTACTTTGTATTAGTTTGTCACTCAACACTCGACAAATTGTTTGTCGAGACTCGACTAACAAGATCTCCTTCATACTACACTGTAGAGCACCTCTCAACGCAATTAAGAAAAAATAATTATAGATTAAGCGGAACCAGTGAATCGATGATTCGTTACCAACGTCAAGAGGTTGCGGCGTTTGCAAAGATACCGTGCCATTTTTCCATTCCACCTCCCCGAAACTACTTTTTGTAACAATTTTATAGTTGATCCAAGGGCATATTTAGTCTTGCCATATTTAGTCTTGCATGTGTTCCGCAAATACATCCTACCACCTCTACAGTATTCCACAACACAAAGTTTCTTCCTTAAACACACTTTCCACTGGCGTTAAGGGAAATCGCAGAGAGAGTTATTTCTCCATGAAGAACGAGAAATATTCAACAGTGTGCAGGTGTTGGAAATATGGAAAGATTCTACGATTTCATATTTCCTGTTTTTATAAAAATCCCATTATTTTCAAATAATTTTCTCAAGATTATAATATCGATTTTGATTTTGTTTGTAGGAATTACAGGAATTCGTACATCGGGTTGGAGTCGTCGAGAGAATCAAAGATTTTTACTATGAGAACGATGCATCTGAAGAGAGGTCAGTGGCCAATGGCCATGCTCATTTGTATTATATTGAATATTTTGTACTGTGTTAATCTTCTACTAATAGCATTCAACAACATTTAATCTTGAAATAAATCACGACTACTCAGAACTTCAACAGGAAGCACGAGCAGTTAGGTATGGATTTCCTTTCTCACCACCTATTGGTCAACAAGTACAGATTAAAATAATAAGTAAGTTAGAATTTCTGAGATGAAGTTTGATCAATATAATATGATATTCTGGACAATTAAAGAAAATATATTACTTTCTCATTGTCATTAACATGTGTAGCAAAAGTTTAAAAAATAGTTAATGAAAATGTATTTCATTTGTTATTTTAGATATTGGAACTGAAACTAAAATATTAAAAAAAATTATAAATAAATTTAATATATATATATATGTGGGGTTAGACACCAAATATAGAAAGTTGTTTTATGATAATAGCATAAACAATGTTACATGATAACTATAACATATAACATTTATTATCTTTTTAATTAATTATAATATATATATATATATAAGTTAAGTTTGATTTTAGTTAAAAATAATTATATAAAAATTATGTAACATACCTCAAATTTGAATCACTAATTTAATGGATTTAAAAAAAAAAACTAACGATAATTATATTACAAATCTTACAATGTAAATTTGTTAGAAAAACTGGATCGCAGAGCAATAACAATAAACAAAAATGCAAGTATAATCACACATACACATTACAAGAGAGACACAGATATATCGTGGTTCACCCAACTTGGGCTACGTCCACACTGAATTTGCCAGTCCTTATTATTATTACCGTCTAGCAAGATGAAGGGATACAACCTGCAGCACAACCGCTGCACTTCCTCTTCTTTGTTTCACAGTCTCTCTCCAGATCTCAAAGATCTTTACAATGCATAAAACCTAATACATCAACCAACCCTAGCCGTATTACAATGTCTTTCTTTTATAAGGGAAATACAATGGGAAAATACCACGGGATACCCAAAACCATGGGCCCGTGGGGGGGCGATGCCCCCCCACACCCCCCCGCTGGGGTGAGTGTACAGTCCACCTACACATCATATAGAACTGGGGTACAAACACGGCTAATACAATATCATTTATGAGACTAGAAGATCTGGCTCCACAACCTACAAAATTTACCTAACAACATATTAAATAAGCATTTCAATTTCAACTATAACCATTTTTCTTAGTTTACAAGGTCATATCATTTATCTAAGACAAATGTGTTTAGCAAAACAACTCCACGATTCTTAGTATGCCTAAAGGCAGTAAATCGTCAACAATTCTTTAACATCTTATATTCCTTTTAGACAAAGCTAACATCTTTATAAATGTGCGGAGGATACAAACATACAATTCAAATTCCATATAAAATAACGACACTTTTGCTTGTAAGCGAGTCCACACATAGGAGACCAAATATAAGATGAGACACTTCAATGCTAGGTACCTTAGCAAAAGAATAATTACACATAAGAAACGCATTAAATTAGAGACATTTTATTACGTGGTTCACTCAATCTAGGGCTACGTCCACCAAAGGAGTTTATATTATTATTTATCTATTTAAAGGAAATAGATCTACAATCAAATGTTACATTTTTCAATCTCCAACTATCCCAAGCTTTTCTATCAATCTAGATAGGGATCACTCTATAACAAAGGAAGTAACAATTACATTCCGAACTTCAATCTTTACAATTCGGTCGAAATGGTATCAACTCAACTTAATAAACTAGATTGAGATTTATACACATATAATCCTAGACTCGATCGACAATTTCAACATATATGAAAACTATAGATAAGATCGATAAAAAAATAAACTAAGATCTATAGGCTAATAATTTTAGTAGTAGTTTCTACATTTGTGATTAGCGATCCGAGATTCATAAGGCTCAAAAAATAATGGGAGCAATACTATGAACCGATATTTTTTTGCAGTATATGAATATTAAATAGATCCAAGTTCCATAAGGATTAATCTATCCGTGAACTACGAAGGTAATAGTAAGATGAGCATAATTATTTAGTATTTCAACTTTTGCACCTAAGTTCAAACCAATTGAGAGACGCTGGAAAATAAAGAAATGAATCAACAGGGTTAACTGTCCAGAGATCCTTGCAAGGTTAGATGTGAAGTTCTGCACTTCTGTCACCAATCCAGAAATCGATTAAAGGTTACAAGGCAAAGATCTTATCAAATTATATAAATATACAATCTTGATACGATTTTCGCGGCAAAGATAAGAAATATATCTACCTATGCAAGCCACTCGATATATATATATATATATACCACCTATTATACTTGAGAGAGGGTCGAGCTTGCGAGAGCCGTCCCTTCCACTTCTCATCACAATCAACCATTGATAAACCGATTCCTTGAGATCAGACTCTTCTACAGAGCCTTCCTATCCCAATCGAAACTAACCAAAAAACATATATGGGCTCTCGCATGAAGTTGAGGGACTCTTTTGGTGCAATAATACATTCGTGAAACGCGCGAGAATTGTGAAAATCTAAAACACGCGAGCATTACTTAAAACTAGGCATGGGTGGACTCCAACCCTGCCATGTCAATTGACATGTAGGCTAGTAGTCCAAAATGCATGCGCATTATAGCAATACAAAATGCGCGCACGTTTTGGTTAATATAAAAATAAAACAGTCTGTGGACTATTTTACCCACTGTATCTTCAAAACCCGAACGCTCGAGCGTTTCGTCTTGCCAAAAAATGCATTGGAAGCTCGACGTGGGAGATTTGCAAGCTCAACGAGGGGAATTTCATCTTGTACGGAGGATTGGAAAGGTAAGCATCCAAATCCTTGCTTCAATTCATCATTAAAAATATAAATTTTGATGTTGCCCTAAACTAGAAATATTTGTAAATGAAATACCAAAACTAAAAATTATAAAATTTGTTAATTAACATATCTTAAATCCCTCCCTACTATCAATCCCTTAATGAATTTTACATCCACCCTGTTAGACACAATGGCTCACTTCAATATCATATTCATCCATGAACTATGTACCAATCACATGCCATTCATCAAGTAAACACATCAACACATTGCAGAAGAGACACAAGATATAATCTTTGTAATTTTTTAATTTTGTAATTTTGTCTCCATAATTTCCTCATCAAATAGGAAGCCGACTTGTCAATATTAAAATCAAATTTTAATTTAATTTTCATAAACAGCTCATAAATTATAAATATATATATATGTATATATTTATTTAGACTTTCTTTTTCCCACCTAAACGTGGTCTTCATACCCACATCATCACCATTTTCTTTTGCTTCCAGCATGCCACACTAGCTTGTAACTCGTGCTCACAAAGTCCATATTTATGCCTTTGAACATGCCTGCAGCTATACCTTCTTCAATTGCCCACATTGGGGTCTTTGGCATGCCTCTAGGATGCATGCAGCTTCCACAAATATGCCTGCATATGCATCTTCAATATGCTTGCATGTCACCTTGTCCACATGCTCGCATGTCCATCAGCTTCATTCCTAGATGCTGGCATATGCCATAAGGCATGTCCCCAATCTCCTTGCCAAGTGTCAACTTCAAGCTTCTTTGTTCATGTCACTTGTTATCTCCAAGTCATCTTTGTCCAGGGTATTAGGACCAACTCCAAATGACCACAGTATGGCTCATTTGGCTCATTAGGTGTGCCAATGCCCATCACCTTGTCTTTTGTCTTGTCTTGCCCATCCTTAACCAATAAAAAAACATATCTTTGCCATATCATCAAGGTCTTTATGCCTGCATGGTCTCCACCCTTATGCCCACAAGGACCCATAATGTATGCCTGCAATGGTCATATGAAATGATATTTATCTTTGTAACGTATGCTTGAGATGATATTTATGTTTGCAATGTATTCGTTCTTGCACAAAGTTTGTACATTTTTCATTTTTGAGAGATATCATTATAGCACATGTATACATTTTTAATTATTTGTTTTTATTTTTATTTTTTGATTGCAGTGACGACCATGGATGCACACTCAAACATCCAAAGAGAAATTCAGAGGCTCAGAGAAATTCGAACCTCAATTACTATTGTTGATGATAGACATCTTATGCTTGCATCCAATTTAGATGAAATGATAGAGATATTTAGTAGGTCTGATGGTGCACTGGAAAATATTGCCACATTCAGAGAAAGAAAGAGGCAACAATATCAAGATGGACTTAGCTACAAAGAAGTCAAGAAGTTGAAAATCTCAAAAAACCATATATTTTCCCTCTTTAGAGATCCACGGACGGGTGAAATACTGGATGCAAACAAAAGGCACATTTCTATCGAGTGGTGTACATATCAACCATTCATAGATAGCGAGATCGACCGATGGTACATGGTGTTTGATGCACCACCACACAACAATAGAGAAATGCCACTATATTTTTTGAGAAGGATGTACGCAGAATTTGTGTTGGGGAAGCATGTTAACTATTTTGATATCTTGGAGTACCAGGGCGTTGGGATGGGGATGACTCAACAACATTCCAATGCGAGGCATATAGATCCCAATCGCCTGATAGCTCCACCTCATAGGCAGCTATCCAGGCCAGATGTGCCGTCTACACATCAGTTGGTCCCAGAGACACGGGAGTCCTTCCTACTGTTGGCATAGGCGGTTGTTCGCCATAGCACGTATCTTCAAGGTACATACCGAGCGGGGCCATCATAGACACCATCTATGGGTGGAGTAGAGCCATCACCTGTCGGTGGGGTAGATCCACCACCTTCTAGTGGTGGAGGAGCATCTAGTAGTGGCCCTAGACCTTTACATCATGAGAACAACCGAGAGTCACACCCATGCATAGTATGCGGCCATCCTTGCTTTGGTCCTTCCCAAACAGACGATACCTTTACTGGATACTTTACATAGGGAAGTAAGTGGTTAATAATTTAGTGTCATTTGTAAATTATTTTTCCTTACTATACGCATATATATAGATTGCTAATATTTTTGATGATTTGAAAACTTGTGGTTGCTACAAGAAGGGCATGGGGTTGAAGACCTTTCCATCGATGATGCAGAGCATAGTCTACAGGCTCATGCACCAACACCAGAAGGGCCTGAGGGGCAAGAGGGGCAAGAGGCTCATGCAATAGTACCACCCGATGACGATTATGTTGTCATACTTTCAGCGAAAACATCTCATGCCGAGTTAACTATTTCAACATGAAATTATTTTAATACATGAGTAAATCCAATTAACAATTTAGTGCCATTTGTAAATTATTTTTCTTTACTATGTACACATATATAGATTGCTAATATTTTTAATGATTTTAAAACTTGTAGTTGCTACCAGAAGGGCATGAGGGGAAAGAGGCTCATGCAGCAGAACCTTCTGAGTTACAAGATGTTGTCATACCTTCAACGACAACATCTCACGCTGAGGTAACTATTTCAACATGACATTATTTTAATACATGTTATTTTGTTATCACATGTTACTTAATTTATGCTACGCAATCTAATATTTACAATTTTCTAAATTGGAAGTTGTAGATCCCCATCAGAGGGAAATGATTCCATCTAGTGATGTCCCCCCTAGTGGGGAGACAAGTGCTACACAACCCATAGCGGATTTACAAGTGGCAGAACATTTCTTAGAGTTGATTGATGTATACCATACATTGGTATGTATTTCACCATTGTCATTTTGTTAATACATGATATTTCATTGACCAATGCATTTCTAACTACGTTAGTATTGGTGATTGTAGCCACCAGCCTCTATACTTCATAGACTGTCAAGTGTTGTATCTCCTCATAGTCCAAATGTGCAAAAGGCATAAGTGTATAATAGAGGCTCCACTCCTATAAAGGATGTGGATGTCCTCTATAGCAGACACATGAGAGATCCATCTACCCGTCACCTAACAAGGGTCATTGATGCTGCAGTTAGTGCCACATCTGCAATAGGAACAAGTCATACAAAGGTAAGTATTTCAACAATCACAATGCATAGTATTTAACCATGTTACTATATTTTTTATTCATGCATGTCTAAGTATTTCCCCATTTGGTGATTGTAGCCATTAGCGGCAGAAGTGCCCGGCCCCTCTGCTCAATCCATGGTTCTGACCGGGTCTCCTCTTGTGGTGAGATGTTCATTAATGACCAAGTTTTTTTATTCAATTTACCCAAACATGTTGATCAATGTTGAATTGTTGAATTAATTGAGATATGATCTTTTATTTGCAGTGCACAACTATAGAGAGGCCTTCCATGAGCACACCACTCACATCTATACCCCACGAGGATTTGGTGAGTGCTTGTCATAAATAGTTTGGCCATAAGTTAATTTTTCAAGTTTGTTAATGGTAGGGTACTAGTGAAATTATTTGATAAAAATAATGATTTTTTTTGCAGACTTCTGAGATGCAGAGCGATCCCAAGGAGAGGGTCGATATAGGAAAGTCGGGGAAAAACAAGCGAAAGAATGATTTTTGATGTTGCATAGTCTTGTTTATATGTATTTTGACATGTACATGTACACATTGTTGTACTTAGGGATACATGTACATTGACAAACCATTTGAGAGCCGGCTACTTTGCCATATTTTGTATTACAAACATTTGACTATCAATGCATGATACAATGTATTCCATATTTTCTCTTGAGCTTCCACTTGTGCGAGTTATGATTTATCGCTTCCACAAATTGATAAATTATGCTATTGAAATTTATATAATTACATTTTAACCAATATTTATTCTCTTACATTTATTGCATTGTTCAAGTTACATCTCACCATTGTGTTATGAAAACATTATCTTAATGGAAAAAACTAATAATATCTTTCAACAGTTCAATGAACTTAACAGATGCATGCTAATTTGATATCTAAACCAAAATTGTGTTTTTTGTGAACTCCAAGGGTTCATCTTTGGATTATTGATCTTGATACAATCAACACCTACAACCATCATCCTATGTGTGTGTGCATCCTCATGTTATTGGATTACTCATCTTGTGCATCCTCATGTATGCATCCATTTTCCACTCGTCATAATGCAAAAGTAATCATACAGAAACCATGGAAAATGAAATACCTAACTAGTTTAATGATATTCCTTGATAATGTTGTTTTGATGAAGGAAAATAAGATGTTCATGATCCTATGTTTGTAAAATGGGTGGATTATCCTCATATAAAAATGTATTTAAAATTGAATGTTCTTGATTGATAGAAACGATGATGTAATGGTTGTTCATTGTGATTTGGAGCCGACCTTGCTTCAATTTATTCTTTATTTATTTATTTTTAATTTCATATGCATGCCCACATTGTCACAATTTTGGGCTTCCACACCAAATTTCAAGGGTTTAAAGAAGGGATCCATGGACCATCAAAATCAATCATGTGCACCAAGCTACAATATGCCATGTCATCATTCAAGTTCTTTAAAGGTATAATGGATTTACCATAATGAGTTAGGGCTTATCATGTTCATGGGATTCTTCAAATCTTGTGGGCTTAAACAACATCATGACCACAATATGTAGCATGTAAAGGTTGCAAGACCATAAACACCACCAAATGTCCAAGGGCCCAATTTCACCAAGACAAAGACTTCATTAAAGTCATGAGCATGTTTGAAGGCTTCTTCAAAATTTGTGCGGGCTTCATGACCCCATTAAGCCACAAATGACCACAGAATGGGTCATTTGGCCCATTAGGTGTTCCAATGGCTCCAATGCTCACAAATGTGCCTTGTCATCAATGTTAGCTTATCGTGCTTGCTTGTATTTAAGTCCTCCATGCTTGCTACTTGTCAGTATGTCATCAATGCATCGTCCATATTATCAAGCCATGTCACCATCATACTAATCAATGTCTTCAAACTTGTCCATTGTCTTTTTCAACATCTTGCCATTGTACCATGTCCATTTGCCATGTCAACAACCTCTTGACCTTGGTCATGTCATCATACCCATGTCCAAATATAGTGGAACATTAAGGAGCTGTTAAAAGATGTGACAAACTAAGGACATAGAAATATACCAAGGGTGCAGTGTGGTAGGTTTGATTGCCACTCTTTGAATGTCTAGTTCTAGAATAAAAATAAAAAAATTTCAAAGTTGACCCCCGTGTAAAACATTTGCACACTCCCTTACTGAGCAAAACCCTAGTTTCCAAAATGTAACTACAAGGTGACAATTGGGCCGTGGGACTAGATGATAGGGGCACCCCTTGAACTACCCAAACGTCTCGAATCCAATAGAGTCGACAGTTTTTCGATCCGAGCCACCGTCGTCATTCTATGGCTCATTCTGTCTCGCATCCAAAAGGACTTTAGGGATACCTTCTCGATACCTGGCATAGAATGATCGTCGTGCAACAAAACTGGGTTCCGGGGAGTCCTGCAAGTGTGTCTAGGAAGGCTCCATCCAGGAGCACTAGCCATAAGTGCCCGGTGGATGTTTTTGCCAAGTTGACCCCCTGTTAACACCCAAAAAGTGCTCACTAGCTCATTTCCCTATTCACATGACCCATTTGTCCACTTTTTCACCATTTGAGCCTCTGAAGCCAACAAAAGGTCACCAAAAGGCCTTAATACACCCCTTTTTCCACTCAAAATGAGTATTTTTCCTAAAAAAAGCATAAAAAACCCTCAAAAAGGGTCCAAAATTCCCAAAATATTAAAAAGGGAATAAAAATAATAAAAATATTCAAAAAACGAAAAAGGAGGGAAAAGGTACCTAAACCATGTTGGTCAATACCATTGGTTTTCACAAAACCACAATGGTATTCCCCAACACCAAAACCTATAAAAAGGTGGTAGGGGCTCCTCATTTCACATCCATCCATCTTCCTATCCTCATGCTGCCAAAATCTCCCTTGAGCTTTTGGCCATTGTAGCTACCTTGGAGAAAGGACCCTTTGGAGTTTGGAGCTGCTCACCCTTGGAGCTTCTTAACTATCTTCATCACTTGGAGATATTATTATTGCAAGCACTTGCTTGCCCCCATTATCAATACAAATTTATTTTCTCTATTTCTTGTTCTTGTTTTTTAATTCAAAAGTTTATTATGATATGCACATGCTAGTTTAGTTTTAGATTTAGATTTAGTTTATTGTTTTTGCTTAATATTGAAACTGCTGCTACTAGTTAGCAGGTGCCCATAGCACTAAGCTTGGTTGCAAAACCAAGGCAACAGTTTTTGGCGACTCCGTTGCTTTCGAATTTCTAGATCTCACTTTTGCTTTAAATCTTAGTTTTTGATTGTATTAGTTAGTTTAATTCATGGATCTGCCACCCTAGACAGCAGATCCATTGCTGTTCTAGATCTTGGTCCATTTTATTGCCATTAATAGCTCGAAATTTTCAATTTTTGGGTTTGTTTTTCGGCGTCGGCGTACAGCTTTCACCTCGCGGCTTTTTGCATGACAGTCGCGCGGCTCATCGCGACTGCGTGGCCTTTTTAGCGCGGTTCACCGCGGGTTCGCGGCCAATTAGCGCGTTGCACATCGTGGCTTCGCGGATATTTTCTGCGCTGCACATCGCGACTGTGTGACGAAATACCACGCTACACAGCACGGCTTCGCGACAGAAACCCACACGATCCATCGCGGCTGTTCTATCAAAACCCGCGATGCCATTTTTTCCATTCGGCCAATCCATTTAAAAAATTAATTTTTTGCTGTATTACTTGCCCACTAAGCTATTTTACAGTATTAAAAATTCCTGCATTTTTTACAGCCATAGAAAAATTTTACTATTTAGAATGCTCATTTAAAAAGTCTTTTAAAAAATTTTCAGAAATTGAAAGAAGGATTTATTTTGCATTTTATCTAGATTAAAAAAATTTTGCTCTTTACTTCTTTAATATTTTGCCCATAGCAATTTTTGAAAAAGAAATCCATTTATTTCTTAAAGAAGTCATATTATTTGCTTTCCTATTTCAAAAGATCCTTTGTTTTTTGAATAGTTTTTGCAAAGCATTTAATTTCCATTTATTGAAGAAGTCATATTATTTGCTTTTCTTTTTCAAAAGATTATTTGTTTTTTGAATATTTTCTGCAAAGCATTTACTTTCTCAATTTTAGTTTAAACTACCACACGTGCACCCACTCAAACACTTAATTTAAACTGAGCCTTAAAAATTACCCTAACTTCAACCAACTTTTAACCCCACTTGGGGAACACTTAAAAGAACTTTGTAGCTAGGTAGTATTGAGGGGATAGGTGTTCCAATAACACCCCTCAATTATTACATCTGAGACATAGTTGTTGTCCATTAGGGAACCAAAATCTCCTAGTATTTTTTGGCATGGTCATAACCAGTTTATCGGAAGGCCTCTCCCCTAGGAGGGTTGAAGTCGCGGGGATGGTTCCGGAAGCCTGAGTGGAATACCGAAATCCATTCAGTAACCGAAGGGCTACCATTCGCAGTTCTCGGGATATCCTTATATGGGGGTATTGCGGTAAAAGGACCAAACGACAGATTTACCTTTTCTGGACGTGTCATGAATGGAGTATCCTAGTTGCCATTCTTTAGGATTGATTACCCGGTGTCCCTCCCGGTAGGGGGATATCTAGCCGTTGATTCAACACTCAATATTGTCTGACTTTCATTTCATCACCTTGCAGAGAATATCGTTTGTTGATTCACAATACTTTTAGTTAGGTGTTTGCATGATACAATCCACCTTTGGTCTAGTAGCACCTCTTTTTTCTAGAAGCTGTTTGCCTGTTGGTACTCCAACCATGTTTTGCATCCCTCCACTTATTATAGCTGTTGGAGCCAAGGCCGCAGCTATGGTAAAAGCTGCGAATTTTGAGGAAAAAGCACAAGTATGGAAGAGTGCTAAGTTTTGAATAAGCGCCAATTTTGGGGACAGAAGAAGACGGTGCGCAGTACGGTGCCAGATGGAGGAGCTCAGCGCGGATCATGGACCGGGAATCGCGGAGCTCGCGCGCATGTCAGAAGGGAATGAAGGTAGCAGAGTGGAAAGCTCAGCTACCATAATCAATGAAGCAATGGAGTAGAGGGCTCAGCTACCCTCATTTAAGGCTAAGTACAGAAGTTATGGTTGCTCGGATCAAGGAAGAGCAACGGACCAAAGCATTGAAGGCGAAGGACGAGGCATCCATACCCGTAAGCTGCGCCGAAATTCATGGAGCCTGCAGGAAGCGGCGACATGACTGCAAGCGGCGCCTACAGTACACCTAGCCATGTGCGTGGTTAGGGTTTTTGGGGACTACTGCTGGGAAAGGCCCACAGTTTTGTAAAGGTGCGACCGCCATGGCCACCTATATATATGAATAATTGTAATGGGTAGATGTTAGTTAGTGAGATAGAGAGTCAGTCGGTGAGACAGATAGCTAACTAATCAGTAAGCGGGTTAGCAGTGAAGCTAATCCTTGAGTTGCAGACAGTCCGAGACGACGTCTGAACTATTGTAATCTCTGGAGAGGAAGAGATTAGATCGAGAGAAGGGCTCCCAGCTGTGTGCGTGGAGTTTCCTGGAAAGATCTAAGGCTGCAGCTGTGTGCGCAGCATATTGTATAAGTCTATCATTTTCTGGTTAGTATAAGATACTCCCGTGGACGTGGTTTTCCCCGTGGAGGTGGACTTCATATTTCTCGCTATTATGATGTGGTGATAGAGATGATTACCTGTTTTAGCTTACTAACGGTAAATACAGAAATATTGCATTATCTTTATGAATGTGTCGAGTAAATCAGTAAATCTTCCTTAAGAACTATAATCGTTAAGAGTAGAAGGTATTGGTAAGACGACGTCGCCGTTGCGATAGGAGAACCTGTTGCTGCGACGAGCTCGCAAGTGAAACTACGTATAGAATATCCGCGCAGAGGATAATTGGTCCTAGCGCAGGAGTGGAAGTACCGCGCAGTTCAGCCGTCGAGCGGGAGCTAGAGGGCTGTTGCGCTCATAAGTCTGAAGAGAGTTCAGACCGTCGCCTTAGAGGAATCATCAAGAAGAGAGAACAGTCTCCGCGTCGCCTAGGTTAAGGAAACCTGATTCCTTAGCCTCCCCATAGCCACTTCGGGTGAGACCTCGAGCTGTCGCGCAGCTCGTTGCCGAGAGGGCCAGTGCGCCAAGGGGTTTTGTTGCTGCGCTTCATTAAAACCTGGGTCTGTCCAAAAAGCAGCCAACAAATGGTTCCGTTGCCGCGCGAATGAGACTTGTTATTTCAGCGACACGCGAGATTGAGGCAAAATCCAGAGAAAGAAGGGAGCCAACAAATGGTTCCGTTGCCGCGCGAATGAGACTTGTTATTTCAGAGACACGGGAGATTGAGGCGAAATCCAGAGAAAGAAGGGAGACAACAAATGGTTCCGTTGCCTTGTGACTTGTTACTGTGAGACTTGCTATTTTTCCGACGAAGATTGTTGCTGAAGCCAACAAATGGTTCTGTTGCTTTGAACCCTGTTGTTGAGCAAACAAATGGTTCTGTTGCCTTGAGACTTGCTCAGCTAACAAATGTGTTACTGGAATCCTACAACTACAGAAATTCAGGAGTGGTTCGATTTAAAGGCTAAAGAGTTCGCTGAACAAGAAAATAAAAGCTCTAGACTCTAGCCAGAAGAATGGTTGCAGAAGTATATCTATACTGACCTTCATGAAATTTTCTTTGTCACATTTGCACTTGAGTTACATGCTTGGATAGCCAAGTTAGCAGATACTAGACCCACTGTGTATATTGATCGACCAGTTGCTTGGACGACTGAGCTAGTCAGTATTCTGAAGCGGGTAGATAATTCTGTGTCCCGCGCAGTAGACTTTTGGTTGAATAGTCTGCTGGAAGGTTTCATCACTGAGTTTGCAGTGGATACAAGAAAGAGTTTCAGTGAAGCTGAGAGGAGTTTCTTTCAAGCACATAGAGGTAAGTTCCTGAATTCTTTGAACTTATCGATTAAAATGCTTCTGTATGAAAAAGCAAAACTATGTATAGCTTCAGATGAATAGCACAAACAAGTAATGTCCGTAGACTCTGATAGTGACCCTGAAGTTATTGGTTGCACTCGTAGTGGAAAACGGTATAAAGTAGGCCTTGACCAACATTCTTTTGAGTCAAGCCCAGAAGACAGTCAAGTTCCTAGAGCACGCCATATAGAAAGACAAGGGAAGGTTCATATCCCTTACCACCCTTTTACACCGCAGAAGCCAGACGAAGCTCAGTATGATCCCGCAGAAACACCTTCTAGTAGCCCACACGGTACTTCTAGTACCTCGGTACCACCTTTGTTCGACCAGTCCAGAAGAACTGCTACAACACCTACACCTCAACCTAGCACAAGAAAGATGGGTGATGACATGAAACTACCAACTTTTAGAGGGACAGGGATAGAAGACCCTGAGCAACACTGGTTCCTATGTGAGGCCATTTGGACAATTAAGCAAATTAATGATGATGCTGTTAAACTGGTTCAGTTAGCAACCACACTAAGAGACAGAGCCTTAACTTGGTTCATGAAATACTCAGCAGCACAGAATAGAACGCTTGCTGAGGTAAGAAATGCAATGATTAGAGAATTCAAGAAACCTAAATCAGAATCACAGTGTATAACAGAGCTCAAAGACATCAAGCAGTTACCCACAGAGTCAGTATGGGACTTTGACCAAAAGTTCAAAGCCTTGATAGATCAAGTAAGCTTTGAGTTTGCACCACAACAGCATAAGGAATGGTTCATTGCTGCGTTGCTTCCACACATTAGACTTCCTCTTATGCAACAGAATCTCACTACTCAGGAACAAGCTCTAGAGATGGCTATGAAACTAGAAGCTTCACCAATTGCTGGAACAAGCAACGATGTTGCGCAGTTGCAGAACCAGTTAGCAAACTTAACCCTGCAAGTGCATGATATTAAGAAAGGCAAGGATGTTAAGGAAGACATATGGTGTACAAAATGTAAAGCACAAGGTCATTCAAAGGACCACTGTCCTGTTTTCATAGAGTATATTGCAACTGGAGCACCTAATCCTTTACCACAGCCACAAGGGCCTTGGTGTGAAATCTGTAGAACTATAGGTCATAGACCTCAAGAATGTCACTTACTTCAGAAATATGTACAAACTCCAAAGAACCTATATTGTAACTTCTGTAAATCAGTAGGCCATGATGAAAACAATTGCAGAGCATACGACCTTATGATGGAAAGGAAACATGATGTTTTTAGAGTACAGTCAGAAGCACAAGGACCCATAGCAGGTCCACAGTATGACCAAACTCGCGACAGCCGAACAGGAAATTACAGAGGCCGTGGACGCACAACAAATTTTGGCCGCGGAAGAGGCCAGATCACTTGTTATAATTGTGGAGCGCAAGGTCATTTTGCAAGAGATTGCCAAAACCCTACAACCCTTTGCAGATATTGTAAATCTTATGATCATATCATTGAAGAATGTCCTCAATTGATAACTAAAATGCAAGCAAAGACGCCACAGGTCAACCAGAATATTCAATTGATTGGAGCAGAAAAAAGGGAACCAGACCGTACAGTTAACATTGTGACGCGCAGTGGAACAACCACTGGTGCGCTAGAGTCGGGAACTGGAAAGCAAGTGACGCAATGGGTGCGCCGCACTAATATTAAACCAACCCCACTTAATCTGCAGAAGCAAAAAGAAGCATTCAAGCAAGCCCAAGAGTATTTCTCAGATCCCAGAGCTTCAAGTTCTGTCGCAACTCCGCATAATGACATTAGATCGCAAGTCCTAAGACAAGACAACCTGGTACAGGAACAGGCCACTACATCCGGAAGGCCCGATGAAGAAGATGCACTAGGTACTGTCCATAATTTTCTAAGGAACTGCTTAAAGTTGTTACGCAATGAAAAAGCAACTATGGAACTTCAACACCTATTGGATAAATGTCAACAATCTGCTTCGACCAACACGCCGCAGCGTGCTGTTCACCAGATTGGGAGTCACATTAGAACTGGAAAAGAGATGAGGCTCACAGCGCAAATTGGAGCATTTGAGATGGATGAAGTCATTTTAGATTTGGGCTCAGAAGTTAATGTTCTCACCATGCAGACATGGGAACAGATGGGAAGTCCTCAACTTACAAGATCCCCTATCTAGCTAAGACTCGCGAACCAGCAACGAGTCTCTCCATTGGGCAGATTACCCAATGTACCTATTGATATTGAGGGAGTAAGAAGTTCTGCAGACTTTGAAGTAATCAAAATCCTGGATGATAGTAGACCTTACCCAACACTTTTAGGTATAGACTGGGCATTTGATAATTTAGCTGTCATTAACTTGAAGAAAAGACAGATGACCTTCAAGGACGACGAGATTAGGGTCATTGCACCGCTTGATCCTATTCAAGGACCAAGGTATATAGAACCCATCCGAGCAGAAGAAGAAGCGCGCAACATGGAAAGTTTGTATCAGATGACTGCTAGTCAGAGTGACTATGTCAATCCCACAACAGATGGCCATATCAGCTGGTGATGCGATAGTTCGTGCACATCAGACTCAGATGCAGGATTGGAAAACTGGCAGAATCGCTTACATGAGGTTTCTACAAGACGTTGCGCCATGATGACTAAATCCATTCGATGGATTGGCACAGAATTGACTGACACTCCAATTTTTGATGGTTTAACTAACGTAAGTGAATTCCTACAGGCATATGAACAACAGCTTCCAGAACAGCAGCGCATACAGGCATTAGATGTATCACTGCGCGCTACACTAGCAAGATGGTGGGGTGCACATAAAGCGAATATTCACACATGGCAAGACTGTCACAGATTGATACTGCGCAGATTCCAGGACACCACAGCAGAAGTGTCGCGCAAATACGAGGGACAGAGTGACCCCAAGTCACACATCGAAGCATGCATTCAGCAATGGTCAGATATTCCGGACGATGAGTGGTTTCACCTATTCATCCACACATTGGACACAGTTCGAAGGAACTGGTACACTGAAACAGAATTGCGCAGAGGCACTCTTACTTGGCCTCTAATGATAGAAAGTTTTCAACTTACCTTCAGTTTTGAGTCAGAGCACCCGAGTATTGATCAGGCTCTGAAGTGTATTAAAAAGATGGTATTTGAACCATGTCTATTACCAGAATATTCCCAACCAGATTGGGCTGTTCAGATAGAACATGCCCTGGAATGCTCTAATTTCACCACTGGAGAAGAGGAGGATGATCCTCGCAACATCAATATCCCAGAATCAGAAGGGACGCGCAATGTTGAAGGTCCTCAGCTTGATATCCCTGCCATTATAGAACACATCAAGCTCAAAAAGGTTAACATTGGTACAGAAGCCAAACCCAAGTTTGCTTCTATAGGAGACTATTGGGATGATGAAACTGTTGGGCATATTTCAGATTTATTACGTGACTACCAGGATATCTTTCCTACCAAATTCACAGAAATGAAAGGCATCCTAGGAGACTTAGGAGTGATGCGCATACCTCTGAAACCAGATGCCAAGCCAGTAAAGCAGCGCCCATACAGGTTGAATCCGTGCTATAAAGAAAAAGTCAAAGAAGAAATTGACAAGATGCTCACAGCAGGTATTATTGAGCTAGTAGAAGAAAGCGATTGGATTAGTCCTATGGTTGTGCAAGAGAAGAAGACAAAAGGTGAAATAAGAATTTGCGTGGACCTGCGCAAACTCAATGACGCATCAGCGCATGATCCATTTCTTACGCCCTTTACAGATGAAGTGCTTGATAATGTTGGAGGACAAGAGGCTTACTCCATCACTGATGGATTTCCGGGATACCATCAGATCAGAATTCATCCAGACGACTGCCATAAGACTACTTTTGCGACTGAATGGGGCTCATTCCAGTACACGGTAATGCCGTTTGGTCTTAAAAACGCTCCTGCTATCTTCTCTAGAGTCGTTGTTGTTGTTTTTAAAGAATTCATCCATAAGTTCTTAGAAGTCTATTTTGATGATTGGACTGTATTTGGCTTATTAAAGAACCATATAGCAAACCTGCGAATGATGTTAGAAAAATGTAGACAGCACCAGATTTCCCTTAACTTGAAAAAATGTATCTTTTGTGCTCCTTTTGGTATTTTGTTGGGTCATATTGTATGCAGACAAGGACTCCTGATGGATCCTGCAAAGCTTGCCATCATTGCTAATTTACCGGCGCCCAACTCAGTCAAGCAATTGCACACTACATTGGGACATACTGGATACTACAGAAAATTTATCAAAGGTTATGCAAAGATCACAGCACCTATGGAAATACTGCTGAAAAAGGATTCGAAATTCCAATGGACAGAAGAATGCCAACAGAGCTTGGACACACTTAAAGACAAGATGATCACTGTGCCAATTCTAGTTTTCCCAGACTGGAATAAACCCTTTCATGTTCATGTCGATGCTTCTTCCATAGCATTGGGGATCGTACTTACACAACCAGGAAAAGGAGGTATCGATCACCCCATTGCTTACTCTAGCCGAAAGTTGTCCACAGCAGAGAAAAACTACACTACTACAGAGAGAGAAGGACTAGCTATGGTGTACGCCCTACAGAAGTTCAGACATTACTTACTGGGCACACATTTTAAAATGTATACTGACCATTCTGCTTTGAAATACTTGGTCAATAAGCCAGTGTTAGGGGGAAGAATTTGCAGATGGCTACTGCTTTTTCAAGAATATGATTTTCAGGTTATTGTAAAGCCAGGTAGATTGAATGCAGGACCTGACCACTTATCTAGGATCGAGTCAGGAGAGGAACCTACAAGTTTGGAGGACAATATTCCTGATGCGCAGTTGTTCTCTATTCAAGCAGCAGATGAATATTATTCTGATATCCTTGAGTTTCTCATTACTGGACAAGCGCCAGTTGAGTTTATAGTCCAGCAGAAGAAACAACTTGTCGTCAAAGCCGCAAACTTCACTTTGATAGCAGGCCAGCTTTATAAGTTGGGCCCCGATGAAGTCTTGCGCAAATGTATCCTACCGCATGAAAAAAACTCTATCATCGCAGAAGCGCACTCAGGCACCGCAGGAGGCCATTTCACAGGAAAGCCGACTGCTCAGAAGATCTTAGCTGCAGGACTTTGGTGGCCGACATTGCATAAAGATACCAAGGAATTCTGCAAATGTTGCGATGTGTGCCAGCGAACAGGAAAACCTTCAAGAAGAGATGAAATGCTGCTAAGACCTCAGATAACACTACGCGCTTTTGATAAATGGGCCATTGATTTTGTAGGTCCTATCAACCCACCAGGAAAAAGAACCGGCGCAAGATACATCATCACAGCTACTGAATACCTCACCAGATGGGCTGAGGCTAAGCCAGTTAAGAACTGTGACGCTGCCACGGCCGCGCAGTTCATTTTTGAGAATATTATTACTAGATTTGGATGTCCACTAATTCTAATGAGTGATCAGGGTACACATTTCCTCAATGAGACTATAGAAGCCCTTACTGAAGAATTCCAAATTAGTCACCATAAGAGCACACCCTACCATCCTCAAGCTAATGGTACGGTGGAGGCATTCAATAAAATTCTTGAGAATGACCTGACGAAGATCTGTAATCAACAAAGAGATGATTGGGACTTTAGAGTCACAGCTGTATTATGGGCTTACAGAACTACCTGCAAGAAATTAACAGGCCACACACCTTTCAGTTTGGTGTATGGACAAGAAGCAGTTATGCCTATGGAATACATTATTCCCAGTCTCAGAATTGCGCAAATTACAGAAATGACAGATCCTGATACTATGAGCGCAAGACTCTCACAACTGCTTGCCTTAGAAGAAGACAGACTCTTAGCCGGATTCCATCAACAGGTACAGAAGGCAAGACAGAAAGCTTGGCATGACAGGCATATTAAGAATAAAGTCTTTCAGGAACGAGACTTGGTACTCCTCTATGACAGTAAATTTACCAAGTTTCCAGGCAAGTTTCGTGCACATTGGTTAGGCCCTTTTCAGGTGATGAAGATAACTGAAGGAGGAGCAGTTCAGCTTGCGAAGCTGAATGGAGAATTGCTACCTACCATGATCAATGGGAGTCGGCTTAAGCTTTACCGCGACGGCCACTCCGCCCTGTCGACTTAAATAGCTGCTCAAAGGAATGTAGATGCCCAGTGTAGTTGAAAGAGGCATCGCATCCAGTCTACACGGATGTCGCGAGACCCTCAGTCTCTGGCTTCCCGCGCAGTTCCATGAAACATCCGCGCATGTCTATAAAGTTTGGATGGAGCGAACCTAATTGCGCTCTTGCGAATTTTTCCGGATGGTCAAACCATCGCTCTTGCGAAGTTCCCTGTGATAATTTGCCGCTTGAAAAAGTTTTGTTGTAGACCCCTATAGGCACAGTTTCCTAAGTCGAAATGACCTGCCGAAAAATTTGAATTACCGCAGTTATGTAGCCGCGTCTGAATAAATGAAGGATAAACCCGCCATTTAAGTGTAGCCGCTCTGACAGATTCGGCTTGATCTCCGTAAGATTTGCATTTAAACCATGTGACGGAAAGTTTTAGCTTCTCTCGGAAGCCTGTCAGAGCCCGTCCATCATAGTAAATGCACCAGAGAGGTGAAGGGAATAGAAGGGTTGTCAACTCATGCATAGCCGCCTACAGCTAGTAGCCCCACTTGCCCGTATTTACTCTCACCTTAGCTATAAATACCCAACACTTGTATAATTTCGGGTTACTTTTCTCGAGCTGCATAGTCTTGTGTGAATCTAAGCCATTGTTTTCAGAGCCGAGTCGTGCAGAGTGCTTCCTTTGTTGTCATTGTTCATATCCCACGCTGTTCCACGGTTTCTGTCTAAGTTCTTGTTACCTATACCCGTTCACGACGGAGAACCTGTCGACTGAAGAAGTCGTTCGTCAATTCCTGCGCCGAGGCCTAGATTTCGGCATGACTACTCCCGTGACTGCTTCGACTTATGTACATCCTGGTTATCAGGATCCCAGACAATCTCCGGCCACACGAGCGATGACCACCGAAGATGTCGAAGAAACTATCAAGTCTTGGTCAGACGAATGGAGAGAAGCCGCCGACATCGCAGCCGCGATGCCACCCACTGCTGCGCACGAGAAAGATAAGGCCAAGGAAGCCCCTGAGCAAAGAAGTGATGAAGGCTCGACAGAGCCGGCAACCAAGAAACAAAAGGTGTCGCATCCCTCTGAGGCCATTCCCTCGGGGATCGACCAGTATCTGAAAGAGCAATTTCACGAGCTGCGCAACACGCACGCTCACATCAGAAGTGCTCTAGATCTGCAATTTGTGGAAATAAAAGGTCTCACAGGAAGGATTGCGCAGACTCATGCGCCAGCATCTACTTCGCAGGCGCCACAAGAAATTCCAAGTACTGAGCGAGTTGAAGAACTCATAGAAAGGCATACTGTCGTGCATATTCCACCTACGAGCATGACACTTCCGGATCCTCTAGCTGCACTACAGGTAAGTGCCGTTGGGCCCGTTGAAATAAATTTGTCTCTAATTCCTATAGAGACTCTATAGCTAGTGCACGAGAAAGTTTCTCTTGAGTTGAGAGCTAGAGAGCTCTCTACATTCCAGGAAAATCAACAACTGCAATCGCAGGAGATAGAGCTGAAGGCAACCCATAGGAATATCTCCGAGAAACTCGCACTTTATGAGGCGCAAGACATCGGCATCAGAAACGCCGTGGATGAGATTGCCCAGGAGTTGCCGGCTTGCGAGATTCAACCAGACCTCCCTCTGGTTGAGAAAGTTCAAATTATTGGAGGAAGGGTGAAAACCCTGGAGCATGAAATAGTTGCTATGGCTGAGGGCCATAGAACACAAATCGCAGAGCTAGAAGCCCGTGTTGCCGCGCAGTTTACAGATGATGCGCAAGTACAATTTGAAGCGCTGAGCAGAGCTTCCACACAGATGAAAGACAGAATACAGGAAGCTGAGAACCGGATGAGCCAAGCTATGGAAGCTTGGACGGAGCTTGAGAAGCTCCCCTTTAAAGTTGGTCTTTTGGAATAGGTGCAAGCCGCAGAACAGTCCCTAACTGTTCTGACTGAAGAAGCTAAGGCCTTAACAGGCTTACCAAAAATGAAGAAAATGAGTGAAGTGCGCAGAATGCAACAGCAACTGCACAAGCTCAGAACTGAAGATGAGAAGCTCACCAACAGCATTCAGCCATTTATGGATGAGTATGCTGATATCGTTGGTCAAGTCGAGGCAAAAATCAAAGAAATTGCTGAATCTCAAGAGGTGATTGATGCCATCACTAAAGAAGAAGCCACTGCAGAAACGGTGCAGACTACTGTGGAATGTGTCGATGAATTGGACCACGATATTGCGCAGTGGAAGAAAGCATTCGCGCAGATCCAAGCAAAAGCAGATGCGCAAGTAAAGCGACCACACGCTAGTGCGAGTGGCTCGAGGGCGAGCCACAAGTAAGTGTTAGGGGCCTGTTGGAGCCAAGGCCGCAGCTATGGTAAAAGCTGCGAATTTTGAGGAAAAAGCACAAGTATGGAAGAGTGCTAAGTTTTGAATAAGCGCCAATTTTGGGGACAGAAGAAGACGGTGCGCAGTACGGTGCCAGATGGAGGAGCTCAGCGCGGATCACGGACCGAGAATCGCGGAGCTCACGCGCACGTCAGAAGGGAATGAAGGTAGCAGAGTGGAAAGCTCAGCTACCATAATCAATGAAGCAATGGAGTAGAGGGCTCAGCTACCCTCATTTAAGGCTAAGTACAGAAGTTATGGTTGCTCGGATCAAGGAAGAGCAACGGACCAAAGCATTGAAGGCGAAGGACGAGGCATCCATACCCGTAAGCTGCGCCGGAATTCATGGAGCCTGCAGGAAGCGGCGACATGACTGCAAGCGGCGCCTACAGTACACCTAGCCATGTGCGTGGTTAGGGTTTTTGGGGACTACTGCTGGGAAAGGCCCACAGTTTTGTAAAGGTGCGACCGCCATGGCCACCTATATATATGAATAATTGTAATGGGTAAATGTTAGTTAGTGAGATAGAGAGTCAGTCGGTGAGACAGATAGCTAACTAGTCAGTAAGCGGGTTAGCAGTGAAGCTAATCCTTGAGTTGCAGACAGTCCGAGACGACGTCTGAACTATTGTAATCTCTGGAGAGGAAGAGATTAGATCGAGAGAAGGGCTCCCAGCTGTGTGCGTGGAGTTTCCTGGAAAGATCTAAGGCTGCAGCTGTGTGCGCAGCATATTGTATAAGTCTATCATTTTCTGGTTAATATAAGATACTCCCGTGGACGTGGTTTTCCCCGTGGAGGTGGACTTCATATTTCTCGCTATTATGATGTGGTGATAGAGATGATTACCTGTTTTAGCTTACTAACGGTAAATACAGAAATATTGCATTATCTTTATGAATGTGTCGAGTAAATCAGTAAAGCTTCCTTAAGAACTATAATCGTTAAGACTAGAAGGTATTGGTAAGACGACGTCGCCGTTGCGATAGGAGAACCTGTTGCTGCGATGAGCTCGCAAGTGAAACTATGTATAGAATATCCACGCAGAGGATAATTGGTCCTAGCGCAGGAGTGGAAGTACCGTGCAGTTCAGCCGCCGAGCGGGAGCTAGAGGGCTGTTGCGCTCATAAGTCTGAAGAGAGTTCAGACCGTCGCCTTAGAGGAATCGTCAAGAAGAGAGAATAGTCTCTGCGTCACCTAGGTTAAGGAAACCTAATTCCTTAGCCTCCCCATAGCCACTTCGGGTGAGACCTCGAGCTGTCGCGCAGCTCGTTGCCGAGAGGGCCAGTGCGCCAAGGGGTTTTGTTGCTGCACTTCATTAAAACCCGGGTCTGTCCAAAAAGCAGCCAACAATAGCACAGATGCTATAATAAGTTCTTTTTGAGGTTGATTTTTTGGCCTGAGAGCCTTCATTTTCACTCCCCTTCTTGCACCCTTGGTTGCATTAGGGTTTTTGAGTTTTTTATACATTACCACCTTACACAAAACAGATTTTTACACATAAAATTATTTCTCACCATTGAGAATTTTAGACACTCTCGTTGTCTTCAGGGCGAACTCCTAGAGTTCAGTCTACTTGGCTCTCCACGTCACCGACGTAGAGCCTTATCCCTTGACTCGACACATCGTCGGTCAACCATACAGTCATCCGATTCTGACATGCCTCACTTCACTTCTGATTCTGAGGCAGAATCCGAAAACCCTACCGAATTACTCCCAACCAACCTCATGGCTGGAATACAATTCGACCCACTTTTTACCAGCACCATAGGAGATACATCCACAGACCCTTCTACTGCGGTTCCATCCATGGCAACCACAACCCCCTTAGGTATGCCTAATATGGCAGACACTCCACCTTTAGGAATGCCGAACACAGGGCCACCTCCTGTTATAGGAATTCCCAACACAGGGCCACCACCTGTTATGGGTATGCCTAACATAGGGGTCACACCCCCTCTGATTACCACAACTCAAATTCCAGGAATCACCACTACTATTCCTAGCCCCGGTGTAACCCATGTTGCACTTGGAAACGCTGGTCCATACCAAACCACAGCTATTGGAGGACACATACCTTCAATACCTAGCATACCATTAGGGTCTACTGGACCACTACATCATACCACTATGACTAGTCATGCCCGAGTCACTACGCCACATCCATCTGCTACCTTACCTTACATGGCGAGTCTGAACTTACCAGACTTAGCCAGGCTCACCAATGACCCTATCAGACATGAACCTGCGTGGCCTCATATGCCCACCAAAATCCCCTTCGACATCCCTAAGTTTGAGGGCAAGGTAGGTGAGGACCCCAGAACCATATTATGTCCTTCCATCTATGGTGTTCCTCCAACTCTATAGTGGACGACTCTGTCTGCCTCCGTCTGTTACAGCGCACCTTCACTAGCTCTGTAGCTAAGTGGTATATCGAGAAGCCCCATGGGACCCATGCCACCTTTACCTCCCTTGCCTCGACCTTCCTGCAGTTCTTCCAGTTATCTGTCCGCTATGATGCGGGAGTCGAGATCCTACTGTCTTGCAGATAGAACATGGCCACCCACATCACTGACAACATTCATGAATGGCGTCGGCGTCGAAGCCTCTGCAAAATCAAGCTAGACGACCGTATCTTCTTAGATTGGTTTCTAAAATCCCTCCTCCCTCTCATTGTGAAGGATGTGGCATCCAAACGACCCTAGTCTAAAGAAAAGGCCATCCTCAAAGCCCAAGAGTTTTACCTCATTTACGCCCAGTCGGGTTATCTGTATACCATTATACCGGATGCCCCTCGAGCTGATTCATCCCAACACGATGCGCCGGGGGCATCCCATGCCACAAATGGCATCATTGGTCGTATTACCCCGCATCCCCAACCCTTTTCCATTGCACATCCTACCCATGGTCCCGACCTTTCGTAGGATACATCTCAATCTGGAGCAATCAATTCATATGTTCCCATGGCACATCACCACCATACCCATGGACCTTCATGTCCACCTCAGTGCTTTGGTCATGCACCACCCACATACGCCCCCCCAGCCGCACCTCAACCAATGTATTATCCAAAGCAAGCTGTGACAGCTAGCCCAACACCTCCAATAGCTTAGGGTTACCAACAACCCCAGCAGGTAACTGGTCCTCTTCCATCCCCACCGACTTATTATCCACCACAACCTGCTCTCGCAACTGCAGCGAACCAAAATCCTCCCACTGATCAAGGGCAAGTGCACACACATCACAACCATCCCCAGCATCAAAACAACCAGCGCAACCAGGGTGGGAAACAGAACCGTGGAAGAGGACGTAACCGCGGAAATAACCAACAACAACATCAAGGTCCTCCACCTCCCAATCCTCCGCAAAATAATAATGCTGCTCCTCCCAACCGGAATCCTGATCGTAATCCCAGGAAGCCCAAAAACAATAACCTCATAACAAACCATCCTTGTTCTATTTGCGGGGTTTATGGTCATTACACACATGCTTGCCCACATTTGGAGCAAGCTCGGCAACTCTGGACTGATGATGCCCATCGTCAAGGGCAAACGGCTCCTTAGCCGCCACCCAACCCTCCACAACCTCAACATCAACCTTTGGTGCTGCAAAACTCCTTTCCAAACCAAGGTGTAGTAAACACTCAGTCGTTAGCTCCCCCTCAGGGCAACCCGCCACCATAACAAATCACTTATGCAGCTTCTGATCAACCCATGTTCGATTCAGGTACTCACCACTTGTTGATGATGTCATCCACCGAGACCAACTTCCAAACCTGTCGAAACCAATATGGCTCCACCTCTGAAACCCCTCCTGTCGGCAAAAACACTAACATTAATCCCACATATCAAACGTTACGTATACCTCCGGCTCCACTTGATGGCGCTCCCGAAGCACCTCGCTTCCCACTTCGCCGCATCAATAATAACCCCAATGATCGTGCTGCGTCAAATTACAACATTGTAGATGACTTAGCCCAATCTCCTGCAACCATGTCTGCTTTAGAAGTCTTAGAAAACTATCCTTCGCAGCGCAAGACTTTGCTCTCTGCCATTGGCGCTATTGACCCCAATGACTCACAACTGATCGCATTCGATTAGACCAGTTCGAACCACGCTTGCCATCCACTTTAGCATTCCAAGTTTCCATTTCCATTGGGAATCTTGTCATCCATCGATGCATTATCGATGAAGGTGCCTCCACATGCGTTATGTCCACATTTGTTCGGCATAAGTTGGGATCCCCTACTCTCCAGCAGTCCACCACTACGTTGCAAGCCTATGACGGCCGTTCGGCACAACCCCAGTGTCTCTTACCTAATGTCCCCGTCCAGCTGGCTGGTAAAACCGTACTCATTGACATTGAGGTCATCAATGCCCAGCTCGATTATAACCTCTTACATGGTCGCGGCTACATGTATGCCATGCGGGCTGTTTCCTCATCCATTTTTCATACCATGCAGTTCCCCCATTAGGGACGCGTGGTCAAGGTCGACCAACTCACCTATTACGATCCCAAGGCCCCCGCTGCACCTGAAAATGTTCTCCCCATGGTTGAACAACCTGTTTGTGGTGCAACTACCTCATTCATTTCCTCAGTGGGACTCGGACTTTACTCCGACGCGCCGATGACTTCTACATTCCAGTCCATTCCACCACCGTCATCGGAGACCCACGTCACTAACCTCTGTACTCTTTCCCACAATACAAAAACACCCAACAATCAATCATCCTTGTTACCTAAACCACCATTGGTACCTAGTCACATTGGGGTTACACCCATCCACACAATCCCCTTTCTATTCCCTCCTTCGGGCATAGTAAGCGCTCCGGTTATGGCTACCCTTAGTCTCCCCGGGCTAACCTTGGGATTACCCATGTGGTATATTTTGCCTCTCGTTCCCCCGCCGACACCAAAGGTCATCCTGCAACCAGTGCAACCCATTGTCGCTTCTACCCAACCACCTCCCGGTATCACGACTCCTTCGTCATCTACGAATCCCCCTCCTCTCCCCAGGCCCACTGGGGGCAGAGGCCCACAACCATACACTGCGGCACCCCCACCCAAAGCAGTTAAACCTCCCCCTGTGTTTCGTGATCCTCCTAAATGCTTGTTGTGTGATGAGTTAGGCCATCCAACCCATCAGTGTCCACAGTTACCTGCATTACAGGAACACATGCAAATGCTTGACGACGACCCCAACATCCCGGTTGTCAAAATCAACCCAAATCCCAAGCCTCGTGATAAGTCACTGCGCACTAACCACCCTTGTGCCATATGCGGTGTTTACGGCCATTACTCACATCACTGTCCTGATATCCCAGATTACAGAGCAGTGTTGTATGAGTTGAATAAAGTCGACTTAGAAATATCTCCTCCCCTCATCGAGGAGATCTACCCTCCCCCATCATCCTCATCCGGAGAGATTATCACCATTTATATGATCTCTTCGACTACCACTACCTCATCACTTGATTTGATCACTCAAAGCTCCCGCAATGATAAAGAGATTCTAGAGGCTCCTACTGCCCCTGATAATCCCTGAGAAGACATGCACCCTTGTTCATACTTCCTCCCATAAGAGAACTCATCCACCACTGCTACCCAATTTGCGGTTGAGTCCAAATATTTCCTTCCTACTAAAGTCGAATGCTTCAAGGATCCTTTTCCTACTCCTCATGCTTCCGAGGAAAGTTACATGGCCAATATTTCTCCCATCATCCACATCGACATCTTCGACCCACCTGGTGCCCTTCATACCATTACATTAAGAGCTGCCCACAGTGAGCACGAGACTGAAGAATACAAAAAACTATTCCAAGAATTCACTGATGTCTTTACTTGGTCAGATACCGAAATGCCTGGACTTGACCCCACCATTTATACGATCTCCACTGGATACCCCTCTGTCCAGTTGGCCCCTTCCATTGATCCCGTTCACACACATGTTCCACTCTGCTACGTCAGTTTCGCTGATGGTGCAAGCCGTTGGTCCCCCAATCTGGCCTCCGCAACTTGGGTAATATATTCCCCTTCACATGAGTTGATCCACATCGACGGAGTGTGTTTAGGTGCCGCCACCAACAACCAGGCTGAATATGATGCCATGACCGGTCTCTTGGCTGCAGCTCTCCAAATGAGCATACGTCACCTTAACGTTTTTTTGGACTCACAACTCCTTGTTTCCCAACTCAACAATGATTACCAGGTACGCGATCCCTGTCTTTTCAGAAAATTCCTGCGCACTAAACAAATGGTTAGACAGTTTGAATCCATTTCATTTACACACGTCCCAAGGAACCTCAATAGTGTAGCGGACCATATGGCCAACAACATCCTAGACTGGCACACTAATCGCACTATACCAAAACAAAATGTGCATCCACGTGCATAACATGTGCCTCCACGGGAATATACAAAAAATCAAAATGTGCATCCACGTGCATAACATGTGCTTCCACGGGCATATACAAAAAATCAAAATGTTGCATCTACGTGCATAACATGTGCCTCCACAGGCATACAGAGTAAAAACATGCCTCCACGGGCGAACATAAAGACAACAAGTGCATCCATGTGCATACACGACTATATACCAACATCATATATATATATATATATAAATCACCGTATAAGTCAATACATGTCAGAGGTTCCCTCAGCACCCAATATACAAAAAATACATCAGCCGTACAAAAAGGTGCTTCCCCATATGCTCATCAGCATTTGGGGGCAAATACATATCATCTAGTCATCAGGGTCCCTGGGCTCCTCTGGCGCCTCCTCCGCGGGCCCCACCGGATCATGGCGAGCCCGAACTCTCCGCTCTGCTGGCCCTGCTGGATCATCCCGTAGACGGATCCTCCTCTCAGCTGGCCCTGCCAGGTCCTCCTGAACACCATCCCTGTGCTCTGCCACAAAAACCGCTGTCCTCAACAAGATCGACCGCCACTCACACGGCGAAGCAAAGCAACGCTCCACGATGTCCCGGTCCAAATCTCTCCAGCCATCCTCGGGGAGTCCAGCTAGAATCATGTCAAATGTCTGTCTGACACCCTCTATGGCATCATCTCGAGGGCCAACCCCTCACCCACGAGCCGCAAATCCTCCACCACGTGGAGGCGGTACCGCTACATGAGGTTGAGCAACCACCATCGCCCGCCCCCGACGAGCCACGTAGTCAGCCGGTGGTACAGGACCAACATCTGCACAATGCAAGTAAACCATCATATACATATCTAACTATAATCATAAACAAATCACATGATATAGTATAAAACAATCCACAAAACATACCATCTAAACCCCAGGCCTGTCCCTAGGCTCGAGGCATCTCCGGGTCGCCTCGATAGTCCATGCCAGCATATGGGTAATCCTCAATCACCAGGGGCATTTGTTCCCACTGCTCATATACCTCCTCCGTAAAAAACCCGCAGACACCACCACCGCCACGAGGCATCATATGCCCCCACCGCACCATGCGCGGCTCGCTCACCAGACCATCACGAATGGGCACCCGTGGTCGCAAGGTCGGCACCCGCTCGAAGAAAAAACAACATAGAAAGGAGGCATAACAGAACTCTCCTCCCTCTCGACTGACCTTGTCCAGATCTCTTCGGACACCAGCCATAAACATCTGACCCCATGCATAATAGGTCCCGCGAAGCACAGAGTCTACCATCATCGTTTGTCCCCATGACAAACGATGTGGCGCCGCAGCACCCAATACCCGCAGCACACAAGCCCCAACATCCCGCATATCCCACTCCCGTAGTGATCGTAGACTCAAAGCACTGTTCTGCAAAATGGCCCCATCAACACAAAAGGTCTACAGCAAATCCTCGATATCAACACCTGGCGGGATCCTCGGCAGAAGATCTCCCACCTCCCCTAAACGAGGCAACCCAGTGAGAAAATATACGTCTATGAGGGTGATCTCCAACCTCTGTCCCCCAATCATAAAAGCACCCTTTGTTGGCACCCACCAACTCACCAACTTGTTCAGGAGCCGTCTCACTGAATGCATTGGTGGGATCTGAGCGACCTTCAGGAGTCCACTCACCGCTAGAGTCTGCCGGACCCCCGGATCAGTCTGAATCCTCTACATCAGATCATCATCTATCTCCCGCTCTCGCCATGAAGTCAATGGTCTCCTCAACATCCTGCCAAAAAACAAAGAAATTTTTAGCACCCGGGAAAAATTTTCAAAATACACCATCGCGGCTTTTCCATCAAAAACCGCGATGATCATCGCGGCTTCCATACAAAAACCCACGATGATCATCGCGGGTATTGTCCAGACAGTCGCGATGAACATTGCGACTGTCTCCCTCGAACTCGCGATGAACATCGCGGCTTTCAACCTGACAGTCGCGATGAACATCGCGACTGTCAGCCTCAAACCTGCGATATCCCACATTGGAAGGCCAACATGCAATTTCGCGGCCTTCAGGGGCCCACCCTTAAACAAAAAAGACATAACTGAGAAGGCTAAGGCAAATAGGGTTACCTGAAACTCGCAAAATCGAAAACCAACGGTCAAATCTCCCAGAAATCGAGAAAGAGCCCTGACTGCTCTGCCAAACTCGCACGTAACAATGACACGTCATATGGGCCCCACGCCCTATTTATAGAAATTCCACCATTTTTCAACAGCCATTCCGGTCTCATACGACGTCCGTTTCTCAAACCGTTGGTACCATTGGAATCAGCACAACGAGAACTTCATGATAGATCTTTCATTTTCCTGTTTTCATTAGGTCCATTTTTTGACCATTTTTTGGATGCCCTCGTCGCCTCGATTTACGTGCCACATCGACTGTTGCCCATTTTCAATGAGCCTTATATTGTCGGATTCAGTTTTCTGCACTCGTGATGATGCTTGAGATCATTTCCCGCTCTCACGCCCAGATTTTTTGGGCATTTTTCCATGCCCCCCCTCGTTGCCTCGGTTTGTGTGCCACATCGACCGTCGTCTGTTTTCAGCGAGTCTTATATCGCCGGATTCAGTTTTCCGCGCTCGTGATGATGCTTGAGATCATTTCTCGCTCTCACGCCCAAATTTTTAGGGCATTTTTCCATGCCCCCTCGTCGCCTCGGTTTACGTGCCACATCGACCGTTGTCCGTTTTTAGCGAGTCTTATATCGCCGGATCCAGTTTTCCGTGCTCATGATGATTCTTGAGATCATTTCTCTCTCTCACACCCATATTTTTAGGGCATTTTTCCATGCCCCCTTGTCGCCTCGGTTTGCGTGCCACATCGACCGTCGTCCATTTTCAGCGAGTCTTATATCGTCGGATTCAGTTTTTTGCGCTCGTGATGATGCTTGAGATCATTTCTTGCTCTCAACTCCAGATTTTTTAGGCATTTTTTAAATGTCACCCATCACCTCGGTTTGCGTGCCACAATGGCCGTTGCCTCTTTTTGACAATCTTTATGTCACCGGATTCAGTTTTCCGCACTCACGATGATGCTTGAGATCTTTTCTCGCTTCCATCAATCCCTTTTTGTTCGGTATATTTTTATCCCTTTTTAGGGCCGAGCAATCCCTTTTACGAAAAAGGCACTTAGGGAGTTTCTGTTAAGCTCTTTTAAGACTCCTAAAACAATGAAAAGATCACCGAGCAACCTTGCTTCCTTTCATGCGCGCTAAATGTATCTGAAAGGGCATCTACCTGGTATAAGTTTACCCCTTTTCCGGACCTTGTAAACTAATTACGAAAAAGGAATACTCTAGTCACATCGGCTAGAAGAGTTCTCCATTTGCATCATTTTATGCTTTTTCGGGCCTTGGAGACTAACTTACTAAAAAGAACACCAATGGAGTCCACTTACCGCTTTTAGACTCTCTAAACATGAAAGCGACCACAAGCAATCACCATCCCGAGCTCGTAAAACCAACATGACAGTAGTCCTAACCACTGCAGAGTCTTCTTATCGTTTTCAGACTCCTTAAAAATGAAAGCACCAATGAGCATGAATAGTCCTGGGCTCACAAATCCACAGGACAGTACCATTTCATAGCACACTTTTATATCTTCTTGGAGCTCATTAAAACTACGAAGAAGGACCCAATGGTGCTTCTCGGTGCCAGAACAGATCACGTCTACTCATATGGCAGCTTCCCCATTTTGGTTGCCTTTGTTCAGAGTATTCTGCAGTATGTCACCCTGAGAATCCCTCGACAGCACCCATCATCTTGACCCCCCCAGAGTCAATACATACCTTTCAGTCCTTAAAAGCAATGATACCCACACCTACAAGTGAGTTCCCTATGCTACCAGGTCAACCATGTCATCATGCTATGAACAAAGGAAGTTTGAGTCTACCCACTACATGACCCCATTTACTTCCCATCCCCACAAGTATGTCAGTCCTACCATCAGTACTACCACACTTCAGTTCTACACCTCGCTCTCCTATCAAGGAAACATCATTGCCTTGTTAGTTGCTAGTCTCCCTCTGTCGACGACAACCAAATTTATTCCCGAGGATAGACGTAGAGGTCCCTGTGTCTTGGACTCATCACCATTTATGATGAGTGCCTACGAATCATTTTGAGAAGAGTCCTCAGTGCCTCTCCAAATGGTTGTTTCTCACATGCTCGACTTCAACACCTTGATCGCATCGTTGAGACTCGCACAGGGCATTGGTTCGTTCAGTTATTAGTCGAAGACCCCGGATACCATCTAAATCCTCCACATTTGAGAGTCTACCTATGGATACAACCAGTTACACTTTTCCTATAGATATCCTGGTTGCGCATAGTGACAGTAGTCAGATGTACCCCACCTTCATACTCCCTTGAGTATACAGTTACATTAATTCTCAGAGATGGCTCACAGTCATTACGTCCCTACCGATGTTGGACACCTTCAGTTTCAGCAGTTCATCAGTTATTCCAGTGTATCAGTTATTGAGATCAGTCATGTCATGATCATGAGTACATCCCAAAATAATGTCCCCTCTGGACCATTATAATGTACCAGTAAATTTTTTTATGTATTAGATCCCCCTTCTTGGGACTAATTGTTATGTATATGTCTTGATATGAGCATGGGTATGCCTGCCTCGTCCATTATCAGAGATTATTCCTCATTCATATTGAGGCCATGTAATATTTGTTTATTTTTGCAGCTTCCAAGGGCCGTAGATCCAGTCTCCAATTGTTCTCTTCTCCTCCCCAAACCCTAGAAAAAAGACAAAAGAACTATGATGTCTATCGGCCATACGATGAGCTCCTACCCTCACACATCAGGGGGCAATCTGTTAACACTCAAAAAGTGCTCACTAGCTCATTTCCCTATTCACATGACCCTTTTGTCCACTTTTTCACCATTTGAGCCTCTGAAGCCAACAAAAGGTCACCAAAAGGCCTTAATACACCCCTTTTTCCACTCAAAATGAGTATTTTTCCTAAAAAAAGCATAAAAAACCCTAAAAAAGGGTCCAAAATTCCCAAAATATTAAAAAGGGAATAAAAATAATAAAAATATTCAAAAAAGGAAAAAGGAGGGAGAAGGTACCTAAACCATGTTGGTCAATACCATTGGTTTCCACAAAACCACAATGGTATTCCCCAACACCAAAACCTATAAAAAGGTGGTAGGGGCTCCTCATTTCACATCCATCCATCTTCCTATCCTCATGCTGCCAAAATCTCCCTTGAGCTTTTGGCCATTGTAGCTACCTTGGAGAAAGGACCCTTTGGAGTTTGGAGCTGCTCACCCTTGGAGCTTCTCAACTATCTTCATCACTTAGAGGTATTATTATTTCAAGCACTTGCTTGCCCCCATTATCAATACAAATTTATTTTCTCTATTTCTTGTTCTTGTTTTTTAATTCAAAAGTTTATTATGATATGCACATGCTAGTTTAGTTTTAGATTTAGATTTAGTTTATTGTTTTTGCTTAATATTGAAACTGCTGCTACTAGTTAGCAGGTGCCCATAGCACTAAGCTTGGTTGCAAAACCAATCCAACACCCCCGTTGCTCCGAGGGTTCATTGATCCGAACTCCGGTTGCCAAGTTATGTCGAGTTGCAAGTTGCATGAAAGTGTCATTCAGGGTCACTTGGTGACTTTTGGTCTGGGAGCGAAAAGCAAACAGAGCAGCAATATTGCGTGCCATTGGCTCCTACAAGTGTGTATGGGAAATTCCGACGTGGAAACACTTCCAACACTGGCTCGGTGGAGGGTTTTGCAGAGTTGACCCACCAATGAGAGATTACATTTAAGGAAACTGAGCAAAACCCTAGTTTACAAAATGAATGCAGAATGAGGTCATTGGGCCATGAGAACACGAGGGAGAGGGCCCCCTAGAGGTAATCGAACACTAGGAGACCAACGGAGTCAACGGTTCATCAATCCGACCTCCGGTTGCCGACTTATGTCGAGTTGCAAGTCACATAAAACTGTCGTTCAGGGACACTTGGTGACTTCCGATTCGAGAGCGAAAAAGAAAACGGAGCAGCAAGATTGCGTGCCGTTGGCTCCTGCACGTGTGTATGGGAAATGCCGACGTGGGAACACTACCAACACTACCAACACTGGCTTGGTGGAGGGTTTTGAAGAGTTGACCCACCAATGCGAGATTGCATTGAAGGAAACTGAGCGAAACCCTAGTCTACGAAATGATTGCACATTGAAGTCACTGGGCCATGATAATACGAGGGAGAGGCCCCCCTAGAGATAATCGCACGCCAGGAGACCAACGAATTCGACGGTTTGTCGATTTGACCTTCGGTTGCCGAGTTACGTCGAGTTGAAAGTCGCATGAAAATGTCGTCAAAACTAGCCCGATATAGTCACAAGGGTATTATTTCTCAAATTCATTTAAGCGGGTTGACTGGAGTATTTCAGTCTTTTTAGGACCCGGACCAGCCAATTGGTCGAGCTTGCTTGCACATCATTGATATCGCAGTCCAAAATTTATGTGATTTTAAACAGAGGAGCATGAGCGCCTTTGAACTAGAAAGAGGTAAAATGAGCTAGGTTGAGGGAAATAAATGCTGTATTTTTTCACACAATGTAACGAAAAATGGTCGCGGGATTGGGCGGGATAACTCCCTCCAAACAATAGCCAGCACAGGTCTACAAAACGGGGTTAAGGGAGGGAAACAAATTTTAAAACAAGTAATAGTATTCACTTTATACAGAGTATAAATTATTGCTACATGGAAGCTTCTCGTAAATTGAGATCATATTGGTAGCCTCCCCTATTAATTTATATGATGTTGCAAGGATTTTGTAATGTGACAAGGTTTTTCTCTACGCTTCGAACAAGGAAACCATTAACTAATTAATGCCGCTGTTAAATGCAGGGTAAGCATCCCTATAATGCCAGAAAGCAAAGAGTTTGTCATTTAAAGCATCAACGTACTAGATGCTCAGTAAGGGAGTGTGTAGTTTTTGCACACGGTGGTCAACTTTGCAAAATCATCCACCAGGAACTTTTGGCTAGCATTCTCGGCTGGAATTTTAATCATTCATGTCACGTCCAATTGAATTTTACGAAGTCTGGGCTCCCATGCTCCCGTCAAATTAGGCCCATCACTAAATGAAAGGAAGCTAGGTAAGGTGTTGAACTTAAATCATTCATGTCATGTCCAATTGAATTTTAATGGAGTCAGTGAAGCTATCTAATGCAATAGTTGTCGGTTAATCTACGAAACTAGGGTTTTGTTTAGTAAGAGAGTGTGCAATTTTTGCACACGAGGGTCAAATTTTCAAAATCATACACCGGGCACTTATGGATAGCGTTCTCGGCTGAAGCCTTCCTAGACACACTTGCAGGACTCCCCAAAACCCGATTTTGTTGCACAGTTGTCATTCTATGCCCCTGGTAGGTATCCAGCAGGTGTCCCTGAAGGCCTTTTGGATGCGAGATGGAACGAGCCATAGAATGACGACCGTGGCTCAGATCGACAAACCGTCGACTCCGTTGGATTCAGGATGTCGGGGTAGTGCTAGGGGTGCCCCTATCCTCCGGTCCCATGGCCTAGGTGTTACCTTGTAGGTACATTTTGGAAACTAGGGTTTTTCTCAGTAAGGGAGTGTGCAATTTTTGCACATGGGGGTCAACTTGGCAAAATCATCCACTGGGAACTTATGGCTAGTGCTCCTAGCTGGAGCCTTCCTAGACACACTTGCAGGACTCCCCGAAACCCGGTTTTGTTGCACGGCTGTCATTCTATGCCCCCAGTAGATATCCAATAGGTGTCCCTGAAGGCCTTTTGGATGCAAGACAGAATGAGCCATAGAATGAAGACCGTGGCTCGGATCGATAAACCATCGACTCCGTTTGAATCAGGACGCCGGGATAGTGCTAGGGGTTCCCCTCTCCTCCGATCGCATGGCCTAGGTGTCATCTTGTAGGTCCATCTTGGAAACTAGGGTTTTGCTCACTAAGGGAGTGTGCAATTTTTGCACATTGGGGTCAAATTTGCAAAATCGTCGACCAGGCACTTATGGCTACCGTTCCCAGCTGAAACCTTCCTAGACACACTTGTAGGACTCCCTGGAACCCAGTTTTGTTTCACGGTCGTCATTCTATGCCCCTGGTAGGTATCCAACAGGTGTCCCTGAAGGTCATTTGGATGCGAGACGAAACAAGCCATAGAATGACGACCGTGGCTCGGATCGAAAAACCGTCAACTCGATTGGAATCAAGACGTCGGGATAGTGCTAGGGTTTCCCCTCGCCTCCAGTCCCATGGCCCAGGTGTCATCTTGTAGGTCCAATTTTGCAACAAGGGTTTTGCTCAGTAAGGGAGTGTGCAATTTTTTCACACGGGGGTCAACTTTGAATTTTTTTAATTTTGATTCTAGAACTAGACATTCAAAGAGTGGCAATCAAACCTACCACAATGCACCCTTGGTATATTTCTATGTCCTTATTGTGCCACATCATTTAAAAACTCCTTAGTGTTCCACTATATTTGGACATGGGTATGATGACATGACCAAGGGGATAGTGATAATGAGCATGAAGATCGTGATGGTGCTAGTTAGCATGAAAATGGGCATGAGGATGCAGATATTATGGTTTACTTAGATGGCAGAAAAAAAAACAAAGAAAACAAATCCATGACGAAACATGTGCAATTTATCAATATATGAAGCTATCAATGTATAGCTGCAATAGTCAAAATATTAATGTCAATACTCAATGAGACCACGAAACAAAATCATAGCATACATGTACACCACATACCTATAACAAAGTACTTGATAAAATATGAAAACCACATACCATATTACCTACCTATGGTCATTTGACTAGACCATCAGGATCACCTCAAATACCAATGGTTTCCTTTAACCTCTCGTGCTCGGAATAACGAAACAAGTATCGTGCCTTTGATGAGTTCTTCCTTGGCATTGTTTGCAGCTAGAGGTTTATGCCAATGACTAAGTTTGTATAATGGTATACAATCTCACCTGGTCTATAATATTCATATTGATACCCTTTTCTATTTGCTGAGTGGGAAACCTAGTTCAAATATTCTCCCTTTATAACCATCGACCCGATCAGAAAATCAACTCCCCTAGAGTCCCGCAATGGGACATTTAGGGTTTGCTTCCCCTTTAAGCAATGTGCCAGCCAATAGTCAGTGCACCATGCATTGCATCTCGGGGAAACCACTGCGTATATGTGTCCTATAGAAAATATAGTTCCAACGTTTTAGTCAACTAATTAGACACAACTAGTTGTCAAAAATATCAAAAATATACACAGCTAATTAGACACAACTAATTGTCAAAAATAGAAAAATATTAATCAAACTTGGTTTTACGAGATCTGATATGTGGCCATAGTCTGGTGAAATACTTGATTGGTCCTCCTCCAACTGGGATAATTCTGTAGCTATCCGTCGACCAATGGGGAGTGATACACGGTCCCAACTATCAACCTAATCCATGGATTCGCATTTGTCCCATTCATCACTACTACATGGAGAACAAAAACATGACAGTTTCCTTGTCCACATTTCATGTATAGCATTGTCCGACTTTCTAAATGAATGAAATGCACGAGTTCCTTAGATGGTCTTGCACTCATATAACTGTGAATGATCTACATCCACCACCTCCCAAAAATATCTAACCACATGTGCTTTCCTGGTTGAGTGATCTTCCTGCCTTCTTGCTCCCTCCCCCATGATTGAAGCACACCATTCAACAATGGTTTTTACATTTCGGATGATAGGTCCATCTGTGAACTTCATTTCTTGCCTGCGTAATGCAGGCTTTATGCACGCACCTACTCCATCATGTTCACCTTTTCCATGTACAGTCTCAAAATAGTTCCAAATATGTGGCACTTTGTGCCTTTTGTGGAGCATACACAACCATTGGAACACATGGGCATTTTTGAATTTCCTTGCAAAATCATCAGACCAAATGCAATGTTGTTCCATCTGTATACTGTTATCCTTCAAGTGATTGTAGAATATTTGAAAATTGTGTTGTAAAAAAGCCAAGTCGTGACACCTGTCATCACTTATGTAGAAGTGATACTCCTTCAATATAACCCTATTGTATTCAGTACTATCTGCCCCATGTCTATAGGTGATATGGACCATTAGGCTGACTTGGTCCGAGTGATAGTATTGACTCTGAATCTCATTTTGCGGTTGAAGAGTGTAGTTTTCCACAAAATTGACCATTGACAGGATAGTCCCGGTAGGAAATGTATCCCTGCACGTTCTAAATTGTTCATCTTGCCAATGAGCCACATGCACATGCTTTACATATTGTTGTGTCTTTTCAAATAATTCCTCCATGAAGTCGCAAATCCATACCTGGTATATCAACAATAAAGACATTATATCAATAGATTGTTACATATGAAATTGCAATCTAAAGAAAAAATAGTATCCAATAGCTCATTACCAACCTGAGAAGTGACTAATTGTATTTTTTTTCTTTTGTTCCCTCCATCAATATCATACGTGACATATTTGAATGACTGCAAGTTCACCTCCTGCCTCCCAATTTCATGCTTATCGGTCACATGTATGCATTTTTCCAATAATACGAATCCATCACACCCTGGCATGTCCCATCTATGCAATTTTTTTTATAAAATATGCCATCATTTGGCCTACTACACAAAATGCTATGAATAAAGTCTCTAGATGGAATCGGTGGTAATGGAGCTGAACATTCCTGCACAAGAGTGTTATGCAATACACGAAAAATATATGTATACGTGTCATAATAGTAACCGTACTCAATGTGGTATCGAAAACAACATGTTTTACAAATTGTGTTTATTTTAACATACCATGGCTTGCATTTTTCAAAGGATCTTTGGCCCAAGTCAAGTTCGTCATGTTCATTCCTAAATCTCTCATATAATTATGTTTGTGTCATATCAAGAAAATGTTTAATGTATGGCTTACAATCCTTTGAACCCCTTCTCAATTTTAATACATCTTTTTGGTTGGAAGAGGGTTTAGTGTTGTCATGCCAAAATGCTTGCACTAACCCTCTACCGCATCAATGAGCTTCATATCAGAGCGTGGCAACCTGCCAATGAAGGCCCAAACATCTGTTTGACTGGTTTCAAGTTGTTCTCTTCTAACACAATACCTACGAAGCGTCTTCACATTCAAATTAATAATTTTGGATGTAGGTTTAAGAAAACGATGTGCACTAGTGTTTTTGCTCACGATTGATTGAGACAACACATGACGAGCCGCATTGCGATCGTTTGAACGAGATTTCTTTCCAATTGTACTAAATGCATCTACTAAACTTTTAACAATATGAGAACTTGGTTCTAACTTTTTGGTCATCTTTATCTTTAATGTTTTTCTAACAACAAGCATAGACCTAGATTTTAACAATGATAAAAATAATTTGCACTTGTCACCATCACATTTAGAGTCAAAAAATATTTCAAGTATTTGTCGAGTTTGATAAGAAATAGCACGTTTAGACAATGTACCTTCAAGTGAACTAATGCGAGTTTCATCAACCTGTATACATTTCGGAGTTCTTCGGCGTGCAGTTGCTAATGGAGGTAAGGGTTGGAACAGGAGCATGTACAACATATCCATGACGCTCTGGCATTTCAATAGGAGCCTCTTGTCTTTCATTCTCTTGGACGGTCTCCATAACATTTCCTTCTTCCATTGTCAATCCTCCACTCAATGCCTCTCTAACTTCATCGCTTGTATAACCACTAACCAACAAGTCATTCACTACCATATTCTGAGGTTGACTTGATGTCGGAATTGAATGGTTGGGTGCTTGTTCATCAAACGTTGTTGCAATTGAGGGCCCCTCTAGTGAATTTCTTCGTGTTTCTTGAGATGGATGGGTAGGAACGACCGTGGCATCATCTATGGTTGGAATTGGATGAGTTTCCATGGAATTCCTTCGATTCCACATGTCCAATCTTTTCTTTTCTCTAACTTCTTCCATGGTTTCTTGAGGTTTCTCTTTCCTTTCTGATTTCCTTTTTTGATTGCATGGATTCCCCATGACCACAATGAACCATACTAAGAAAATAGATTCTAGAAGTGTGCTCAACTATTCAAATATCCAAATTCTTTCTCAATTGTGAATATAGGTTCTTCAAGCTTGCTCAATGGTCAATATAGATACTACCTCAATTGTGAATATAGATTCACCAATCTAGCTCAATTGTGAAAGTAAAGTTTCTAGCTCACTTGTGAATATAGAAATTCTTCATTTGTGAATATAGATTCTTCAAGATTGCTCAATAGTGAATGTAGATTCTTCTTCAATTGTGTTCATATAGATTCATCAAGATTGCTTGACATTGTGAATGTAGAATCCCCTTGAAGCTTGAAATTGTGAATGTAGAATCCTCTTGAAGCTTGCTAACTGTGAATGTGGAATCCTCAATTCCAAATGCTACTTGTAGAATCTTCTTCAAGCTTGTTGATTGTGAACATGGAGTGTCTTGAGCTTGATCAATTTCCTTGAACCGTGATTGTGAACTATGCTGCTGTATGGGAGACGGGAAGAGGAAGAGAAAACGCGGGA